>CM056742.1:185384768-185599413 GCA_029851415.1 Eretmocerus hayati
TATTTCCTTGGTAAACTCATTCTATTCCTCGCGTAACCCAAACTCACTGTAATTAATTGTGGAGGACCACTTTATGCATTAAAACATGACTAATGTAAACTCATATCATTTTAAAAGTGACCCCAAGATCAATAATTTTGTCTTTAAACCAACTATAGCATTGGGTTTTATTCCCACAAAGTTGGATTCAAGACTCGTTGCGCTCTTGAATTGGGCGATATTCAAGTATGGTTCTTTGTATCGCCAAGAACGGTGAACTGTCATCTTAATCAGTAAGAATTTAATTAATTGAAAGAACTGTTTTGCCTAATACGATTGACGTCTGCAGTTTGGGATAAGCCCCAAAAGTAAAAACCCAAAAGAATGCGTTCTGTACACAGAGTTTCCATATTAAGATTGAATCGCGCAGTTCCAATCCGGTTATTAAAATTTGCTCACAATAAAGTTGAGCTGGGTAATTTTAATCTCTGAGAGTTTATTTTCATTTGATCCAATTCAATAATTCCTCCACAAAACATGCTCTGTCTACGATCAAACATCAGATTTCAAATGTGAAATTCCCATTCTATCAAATGGAGATCAGTTTGGATGGAACGAGTTTGCATCAATCACGTAATATAAAAGAAGTGTCAATGTCTTTGAACATTGCGAACTCGGGATTACGAGATTTCCCAGCAATTTATGTAAGAAATCAGGAAGGATTGACTTATTCCAATTGTGCTAAGAAGGATAACATAAGATAAATTTTCTCTTGGTGATAAACTAGATTATTTACGCTCGAGCTGTTCCGATTCAACTCTTGTTGAAATAGGCCACACGTTAAGTGAAGTGGCTCAAAAAACTTGTAGCGGACACACTATTCATCTCTACTCCTAGCAACGAAGTGTCATCATATTCTTTCGTAAGAGTCTTTGTCGTACATAATAATCATAGGAGTAAGGTGTCATGAAGATCAGCTTCAAGACGATTCATGGATCAAAGCTTACTGGTAAAAAGTTCAAGTTTACCAATAAAATCTTTTTCCAATTTCGTAAGTTGAATTAGTCGGCTCTGCTTGACATTAGAAGACTTCAACTGAACTCATTCTTCAAGTGTTTTTCGCATATTTTAGGGGGCATTTTTCACTTTCATCCGCACGAATCGAGATTTTTCCAATCTCGGCTTAGAAAGTGTCAATTTTGATAAGTAATTCTTTGGAGAATCTCTTGACCCCGTACGGTAGTCCTGAACCAAGTCTATCCTCCGCTGACGACAGCAAGTGGGATTCTTGTTGGATATGGTTCGGGACATCTGTAGGATCACAACCTACTAAGAGTCAAAATCGCCACTTGGGCCGTTTTTTAAAAAAGTCGAAAAAGCGTGTTTTTTCTATGTTTTTTCCTTTTTTGCCCTGAAAAAACTCGAAAGGAAGGCATTTTATCCAAAAATATGTACAGCAAATTTTTGTAGAACTCAAAACGATAAACAAAAAAGATCTCTACACATTTTTTCATAAAAGACCTCCTGTTCCTATAATAAACGTATTTTTGTCTGAAACTCGGATTTTATCTGTCATTTTTAACGGTTTCGACCTCATAACTCGAAGGGAACACCCCTGGTAGAAATTTACTTCGATGTAACACATTAATAGACATAAAATGGCTATTTTTGGCCAATTTTGGCTGAAAATGGCCATTTTATGGCTAATAATGTGTTACATTAGGATGATATTCTACCAGGGACATTTCATCGCAAAATATATACATCAACTATTTGTAGATTTTCAAAAAATAAACAAGAAACATATGTACATTACACATACCGATTTATGGGGTCCGGGTTAAAACTGATGAAAGTTTGAATTCCTGTAAAAAATACTGATAAAATTCAAACAGGTTGCGTTTGTAGAAAAGAGACACATTTTGTTCTATGTATTCATGAACAAAATGGAGAAATTGTCCCAACATTTTTCCGGAAAATGCATTCCCTTGGAGTAACACAGTCAAAACTGTGATAAAATACGAGTCTCAGACAAAAATACGTTCATTACGGAAACGGAAGACCTTGTATCAAAAAATGTGTTGAGAGCTTTTCTGTTTATTCTTGAAAGATTCACGAAAAGTTACTCCACACAATTTTCGATAAACGCGTTCCCTTTGAGTTATGGGGTCGGAACCGTGGAAAATGATAGATACGAGTTTCAGACAAAAGTACGTTCATTTCCAGGAACAGGTGGTCTTATAGGGAAAAATGTGTGAAGACCTTTTTTGTTTATCGTTTCAAGTTTTACAAAGAGTTGCTCCACATATTAAAATGCATTCCTTTTGAGTTTTTGAGGGTAAAAAAGGAAAAAACTAAAAAAACACGTTTTTTAGACTTTTTTACAAAACGGCCCAAGTGGCGATTTGGATTCTTAGTACGTTGTGATCCCACAGATGTCCCGAACTATATCCAACAAGAATCCCACTTGCTGTCGTATAAACTTGGTTCAGGACAACCGTGTCGGGCAAGCCTGAGGCAGAGATATACTTTGATTATAGGCGTTTTGAGACTTGGAAGTCTATGCCTGGAGCTCCAAAATCCGTTCCTGGACATTTTCTCACGCGAGTCTCAGTCCGAGCTATGACATTTTTTCTGATGTAAGATTTTCCCAAAAAACCAGCATCCTTATTAGAAATGATGGAGAAATTCTTCTCTAGGACATGTTCCAAATATTCCTTTGTTTCCTTGATCAAGATAAAGATAAGTAACGAATCACATCCCATGAAAAAGCAATTTACTCCGTTTTTTTCGAATTGGTGTGTTATTTTTTCCGGAAATTCTCTCCTCGCAGAAAATGTTGTATCTCGGACTGGGAATGACGTCAAGATTTCGAAGCTTTAGACTTGTACTTCCAAGTCTGATAACTTTCATTCTGAAATGGCGTTGCAAGAGCCAGAAAAGTCTCTCAAAAATCATCGAGACTGACACTACCTCGAGCTAAGATTGGCAAGATCTGGATGCTTACGGGTAGGAATAGAGACTGACATCTTCAAGTACGGGAATGAACTTCAGAATAAGCCCAATATGAGCAATTCCATGTGAAATAAACAGTTGATAAAACATGGTGTTCTGGATCGCCTGCGCATGATTTTCCACTGACTCTATACCTCAAAATATGACAAACAACCAGTTGCGAGGACCCCAAAAAATTTTTTCACGCAGTTGGTGAGCAAATTGGTTCAACTTTTGTTTTTCTTTCGGTGAAAAAAGTCCTAACTTTTTCTCACTAAAACAGCTCTAGTTCAAAAGCGAAGAGAGATACCAACACGCAATTCAACGCATTTGGAAGCTGAGACAAAAATTATCGAAATGTGCTTCTCCAGCCTTCGTGTTCCCTTGAAATCGTTACACCTTCGGTCTACGTGCATTAAAATGAACTTTACTAGAGGTTATTTCGAAGGAAATTTCACGGGCTATCGATTGCGCGGGGTCTCAATTCCGTAAAATTACGAGCATGCGCAAAAAACTGATGCGCTTTGATTGGTTGAAAAATCGAATCGCAGAAAATTGCTTAAAATTCACTTGGGACGTCAAAACACTCTTCGAAACATATTTATTTGGAAAGAGCATCAAATTTAAGTGAGAAAAAATGTTCCCAAATATTTTGAGATATTGTTTTTGAGAAAAAGATTAATTAATGATTTTCACGGACCTCTCCATAGATAAGCCCAATTACTTCTAGAAAAATATTTCAAAGCACATTTCGATAATTTTTGTTTCAGCTTCCAAATGCGTTCAATCGCGTGTTGATATCTCTCTTCGCTTTTGAACTAGAGCTGTTTTAGTGAGAAAAAGTCAGGACCTTTTTCACCGAAAGAAAAACAAAAGTTGTACCAATTTGCTCACCAGCTGCGTAAAAAATTTTTGGATTCCTAGCGACTGGCCGACTGCTTGTTTGTCATATTCTGAGGCATACAATCAGTGGAAAATCATGCGCAGGTCATCCGGAACACCATGTTTTATCGACCATTTATTTCACGTGGAATTGCTCATATGCATGCGGTATTCTAAGGTCAAACAGTGCCATGTGGTCCGATTTATCAGATCGAAAAAGAAATTTTGGTGCAAGCTTGAACTTTTCATCGATAGTGTAAGCCTAATAGAGCTTCAATAAACATCCGTCACTTATTTCCTATGAACATCATGATACTAGATCTTCTTTCATTTTAGAAGACATTCAAATTTTTTCGAAAGCAGAACTACGACGTCATCTGAACTTGAAACATCTCTTTTTTAGGAATGAACTAAGGAGAATCCCCAATTATGAAAATGGGAAACGATCTCCTTATCTTACTCGTACTTCTTTTTGGAGGCTGTATAATTCATGCATCTCTCGTCAAAGAAGAGCTCATACCAACTCTCAACGATGTCCTCAATGATCTGAGAGATTTAGTCCGCATCGCGTCAGAATCATATAACTGGGGATCCAACTCAAAGTCGACGCAGAGTAATAAAATGCCAGATCTTACGAAACTGAGAGGACAAATATTTGACAACTTAGCACGAATATCAATTAAAATACCCAATGATCATCTCGCCACCTTAGCCGATAAATTTGTTGAGAAACAAATATTTGTCAAAAATCAGTATGAGCAAAATGATGTCTTGCTACAGAAGGGCCTATTCAATCTTACTGAGTGTCTCATTCGCGGTGATGGAAATATGCTGTCTGAGGCTTTGAAAGAAGCAAAATCAGCCTGGATTTCTGGGGGGCTTACGTTACACATGAATAAGCGACGTAAAGAGTTCCTGCAATTTATCGAAGACCATAATGTGGGGGCACCGAATAATTCACTCTCGACGTCCGAGGTAAGGATGATTCCAGTTTTTAAACTACCCGCCAGAATGGATGCTATCCCAATGGAAGATATCAACCAAAATTCGATAATGATAATTGCAAGTCTCATGCGGGAAATTAAATTCATGCGTGATTGAAACCATTGTATCTTGGATACGAATGGATGAAGGGAGGAGATTTTCTACTGATGCGATGAATTTTCGAAAGGTACGACGCAATATTAGAGATGACTTTGCAAAGAATCATCCGAAAATGAAGGAATAATTTCTTCCTGATACAAGAATTAGTGACACTTATCTTCCTCTGTTGCTGAACCAATTTATTGTCGTTCATGTAAAGGTGCATACTTCCAAGCATCATGAGTTGTTAGATACAAGTCTATCAAGTAATCAATTCATTCATGATGATTTGCTTCAGTAAACAGAATTATACCTACCATTTTTAGGGTTCAAAGATGTGGAGTTTATCGTCCAATCAACACAGCTTCTACGTAATATTCTCCAAAATTATTCTGGTCAATAAGATCAAGATCTTTGTGATGGAAGAATTCATTAAGATGCTCCAGAACCTTCGCTTACGTAAGTATTGCTGCAATTTAATATGGTCTATTTTAGGATAATGGAAATGCACCACCAATTGATTTAATGTAAAGGTCTCTGATAGTTAAAATGAATAATGGAATCAAGCAATGCAATACATACTATGGAAATGAGCTTCACAATCTAATTCTAAAAGGAACTTGCACGCTCAAATTCTGAATGCCCCATGAAATCGTGGCACTTCCAATGTTTGATTTAAGAATATTCAAAACGTATTGTACATGGTGGAAGTACAGCATTTACTTTTTTCTCATCCGAACTCGGAGAAAGAAATGACATTCATTTGATTCGAATGACCATTTGACCCTACTTCGAAAAATGAATAATCAAGCTGTTCCCTTGCTTCTCGATACCAATTGCATTCATCGTTCATGTAAGAGTTTTTGATTTGAAAAATCTGATTCGCTGGTTGAATTATTTCAATCAAGATCTCCTTGATCAAAATTCTCCTCTACGTATCGATACAGATTGAACTATCAATAATTACCTTTCAAATGGTACGCTTACAGATCAACCTGGAAGTATCGGCATCGACCATGATAAAGCTTATCAAGAGGCATTTGAAGAAACTATTTTCGATGAAGCAGTCCAAGCAAAGAGAATACTATCAAAACAATCGAGATCGTTTGCAAAACTTTACCCTTCAGATCTGGATGCTGCGAAGATGAGTAAGTCCTTGTATTAATTGATCGTCCAAACGCACAACTCTATGAGCGAACTGTACCGTGAAATAATGTCAAGGGTGGCAAATATTCTGAAGACTTTACGGACTCATATGCGTGTTTTTCTCTGGTAGTTCTGATACAGCTTATCGGGTAGAGTTACAGAGTGATTGATATCAACTTATCGATCGTAGCCAATCCAGGGAGTTCGTTTTGTCAGTAAAAGTCTCCTATACGTCTCAACTTACTTGGAATTTCTCTCGCAAGGCGCAAATACGACTGAAAATGATCATGTTCCATTTTTTCCTCTAGAAACGTGAAAAAAATTGAAGTTTAAGGTAGTTGTACACTAAAATGCAAAATATACCAGAATATCACCAAAGTCAGTGAGGATTTAATTCGAGTGTTAATGAACACCTGTGCAAAATTTCAAAATGATTGACCGTTTTGTTTCCGAGTGGTAGTCATCAAAATTCGTCTTTTTTAGCATGGCGCTCATGCGGGATCGTCGACTCCCATATATAAACGCAATGTTAAAAGTGGCGGATTTTTCATGGCTACCACTCCGAAACAAAACGGTCAATCATTCTGAAATTTTGTACAGGTGTTCATTAACACTTGAACTGAATCCTCCCCAACTTTGGTGTTTTTCTGGTATTTAGCGGAATCTCCCTTAACGGATACCTCCTATTAGCGGACACCTCCCAATAACGGACAATTTTTTGCGACCAGCAGAAGTATAATCACAGAAGTGAACCTCTGATAAGCGGACACCTCCGAATAGCGGACAGATTTGATGCAACCAGAGGTGTCAGTGCGACCGGAGATTTCACTGTATTTTCTGCTTTAGTGTACAACTACCTTAAAAGGACACTTAGCACTCGCCTCATGGCGAACCCATAGTGGTCAAAGAAGATCGATATATCTAAAATAGAGCATGCTATTTCTTGGTATTGGGCGCGGAACAAGAACAAGATCTTATCTCTTTTTGATGTACCGTCAACTGTGGTAACTTTGGGAAGCTGGGGTAACTTTCGAACTTCAGTGAAACTTTGTACATCTCCGCTATATGCAATCCAGGTTCTTCTCTGGTTCTAGGACCACTTTTGCTGGTTAGCGGCATACGTGGGCAATGTTTTGCAACGGTGTGGGAACACCAATCAGCTGTGTGCTCATTTGTAACGGAATTTTTCGAAAAGATGATTTCGGAGCAGAAAGTAGCTTGCAAACCGTGATAACTTTGGAATACTTGCATGGAAAAGTACATGCTTTTTCGAGGTGACGGGGTAACTTTGAAACACCTCAGGAAACCGAAGAGAATCAGTCTTTATCGGATATCGGGCAGGTTAAATTTGGAATACTTGATTATTGAGCTTCAAGAAGCGCACAATAAGGTTCAAAAGTCTCTCCCACGAGATATACTATAATACATGGGAGCTTCAATGACACTGGAGGCTCAGTAAATCGAATTTTCGATGTTCAGGAATGAATATAGAGCCGTGCAGCAAAATCAGTCTCATCGTCTGAAAATTAAGATTACAAGGTTAGAAGGTTTGTTGTGATTCAGTATGATTTTTTACTTACTTTAAGAATTTCTCCTTACAATGAGCAAAACGATGTCGAAAGTTCTCACGTTTCAATTGTACTGTTCCAGAGTTGCCCTCAATGAAGGTCTAACTTCGGAACATAACTTTGGACATCCATAGCTCCGACCAGAGACGTTTAAACAGACTAATCGAAACCTGGAACTATAAACTTTCAATTGACCACAAATCTATTGTACTTTTGGTGCAAGACATAAAATTCACATAAGAATTTTAGCCGAAAATGTTTAAAAGTGTTTAGTTTTTAAAGTTACCCGGTTTGACGGTACACTGCGCAGCTGAATCCCGATGATATAAAGAAAAATAGTGTATGATGTTTGGTACAACACCCTCGGGAGCAACCCGATATCATACAGAATCAGGGCTTTGCTCAATGTAATTTTTACACATGGCCCGCAAATCCAACATCAATGAGGGTTTTCGCATTTGGTACAAGGGACCTGGGCCGGAAAAAATGTCGGAAAAGAGCTCACTCTGGGTGGAAGTTCGAAATCTTCAAGAAAAAGATGCTTCAAGCAGTGGTTACTTTTGTTATTCCAATCAAGGTTTGGTGTTCACGTGGATCGACGAATTCATTACGTGAACTTGATTTGAGGGTATTCCAGACGATCTTCCATTTTGGCTTTACAGGCTTTGAAAAACAGGGTAAAGTTTGTTCCAGAATACCCACAAGTTCACTCTTTGCTGAGCTCTACCTGTCATCGACAAAACAATATTGCCATACTAGTATTGACGGGGTTATGGGTAAGGCTTCAATTGATGATAGCGATATTTAACACTTTATAACACTTATTTTATTGTGCAAGATACAAAGGGCAGCTCACTCGAGCTTTGTCTTGTATGACGTCGCAACGACAACTAAACATAGAGGTGGTAGCTAGCGCCACCGTGGGAGAGAGAGAACAAGAAACGGAGACGCATGACTCCAACACTCCCTCCCGGATCCGTTTCTTTCTTTCCATTCAGATTAAATCAGTTCAAATTAGATTCATATGAAAATGATAATTCTCCTTAAATCATTATAGTAAGAACAAATAATAATACATGAAATAATGTCACTTATAATTTTACACTGTAAACTCTTGAGAAGATTCAGAACACAATCATAGTACACTTATGTAGAATTGCAAATGAGTTTCATTTTAGTATAGAATTATTTGACTGAGGTTTTGGCGTTTCCTGGAACAGAATAAATTAAGATTCTATAGAGTTCATGTCAAGGATATAATCATCAGGACACATTTTGATTCATGATTTTGTCCGTAATTCTTTTATGGACTTCAAAGGTCAAAGGCTTTGTAAATATATCGGCTAATTGAGATTTTGAAGGGACCCATTTGATATCAATTAAATTTCTTGCAACACATTCCTTTACATAATGCTCCTTTACTTCTGTCATGTGTCTTAATCTGTTTCCACCAGAAGTTTTTGCACTTGCTTGAGCTGACATATTGTCACAGAAAAGTAACATTGGACTGAAAGATTGCTCAAAAATAGGTTTCAAACTCAAGTCTAAAGCAATTAACGCCTGGCAAGTATCAGACATTGCAATATACTCGGCTTGACAAGTCGAAAGCGATACATATCTTTGCTTGTGTGATTGCCACGCAATTGGATCACCGAACAACTGGATCAGATAACCACGCGTAGAAATAGAATTTTTGCAGTCTGCAAAACTGGCATCGGAATATGCCTGGAGATTATTTAATTTTCCGAAATACTTGAGACCCAAACTTTTGGTACCATTAATATACCGAAAAATCCTCTCAACCATTTTCCATTCATTTTGAGTTGGGTTTACTTGATGCCTTGAAATCACATTAACTGCGTGAGCTATATCAGGCCTTGTTGTTAGAGCTAAATAAGAAAGACTACCACACGCTTCTCGGTAAGGTGCATTTTTAAGTGAGTGGTGGGAGTCTAAATCTGAGGAATCAACATTTTGCTCTCGTTCTCTCCTTTCTCGATTTGAAACTTGAGAGGAGACCATAGGCGTTCTTTGAGGGTACATTTCACCAAATTTGAACTTTTCTAGGATTTTGTCGATATACTTCTCCTGCGTCAATTCAATTGTGCTATTCTGTCTATCCCTATGAATTGAAATTCCCAAAAATTCCCGAGGTTCACCAAGATCAGTCATTTTAAATGAATCTTTGAGATGAGCTTTTACTGCTTCTAATTTACTTGGGCAGTTGCTAGCTATCATGATATCATCTACGTATAGAATCAAAATCAAAATGTTATCTCCCGCTTTCCAAACAAATAAGCATGGTTCTCTGTCATCATTCTCTAAACCAATTTCATGAGCAACTTCTGTGAATCTCTTATTCCAGCATTTTGGACTTGTACGAAGACCGTAAAGAGACCGTTTCAATTTACAAACTTTAGTCCTCCTAAACTCATTAGAACACTCTACACCCTCAGGTATTTCCATATATATATCATTCTCAATAATTCCATTTAAGAAAGCCGTTTTAACATCAAGTTGGCAGAAATCCAAATCATATTTATTGACTATTGCAATTATAGCACGTACAAGAGGTAAACTAGACACAGGAGCATATGTTTCAGTCAAATCATAGTTATTTTTGTCTTTGAAACCCCTTATTACAAGCCTAGCTTTATATTTGACAGTATTATCAGGCATAATTTTCTTGGTCATTACCCATCTGGTATCCAATGTAGTTATTGATTCACCATTTTTATCAACATAAGGTCTGTCAACATATTCCCAAACTTCGTTTTCATCAACAGATTCGAGTTCAGTTCTGACTGCATTTTTCCAAGAATGTTTGTCCTCAGATTGCATGGCTTCTTTGAAAGAAGTTGGTATATCATTGATTCTTGCCAGTAAGACATATAAAAATTGATCATCGAACTTTGGTAAAGCAATTTCATCAGAATTTTTCCGAGGAGCAATAGTCAAAATATTGGAGAAATCATGTACAAGATTACAAATTTGTGTTGGAACCGTTACTTGGACTTTTCGAGGCCTACCTCTCTTTTTCTTCTTTGCTCCCTCCGATTTCGATTTATCTGTAAGAGTTGGTAGAATCGAACTGTTCGAATCAGTTTCGAGTTCATTCTCAAATTCGACGAACCATTTTCTCTCATCAATTTGTTCAGATGGCAAAGGCCAATTCTTTATTGCATTTTTACCAAATTTATCACCATAAACCAGTTTTTCATTAAAACGAACATGCCTACTTTCGTAGTATTTCCCTTCTTCGGGTTTTAGGAAAAGATAACCAGTAGGAGTGTAACCAACCAATACAACTCTTCGAGCTTCAGCACTGAATTTAGGTCCTGTTTTTCGATGAACTTTGATAAATGCAAGACATCCAAATCTCTTAATTTGAGAAATATCGAAATTGCGTTGAGGAGCAAACCTTTTCATAGGTGTAATCATGTTATTAGATTTGTGGGGTGTTCTATTGTAAGCGTATGTGGCTGCACTTAGAGCAAGATCCCACATATTCTCCGGAAGTTTTGAATCAAGCATATAACAACGAATTTTCTTTTGAATTGTTTGGTTAAATCGCTCGGAAACACCATTATGTTCAGGTGTGTCAGGGCAAGCTAACTGGAGTTCAGCTCCAAATTTATTGAGAACCTCTACAGTATATCCTCCCGTAAATTCTCCACCTTGGTCAGCTTTGAAATAACAAAATTTGGCATCGTATCCAAGCAAATTTCGAGCACTACGAATGAAATATTCTAAACAATGACCTGTGTCGCTCTTGTGTTTAATAGGATAGGCCATAGCCAGCCTAGAGTAATCGTCAATGAAAACCGCTATGAAACGATACTGTTTAGGATATGAAGTAGGACTGATCGGGCCCATTACATCGCCGTGTACAACTTGCAATGGCTGAGTAGCCCTAGTCCGAACTGAGTTGAATGGTAGTTTGTTCATTTTCGAAATCTGACAAATTTCGCAATCCATCAATTCTTCGTCAAAAACTGCTAATTGCAAATCCTTATTGTCTGGAAAACACCTTTGTAATGCCTTGAGATAATTTATGGAAGCATGACCGAATCTAACATGCCACAACATGGCCTTATTATTTTTGGAAAAGGTGTCGTTCTTTTCAACAAATGGAGAAACTGTTTGATCTGGCTCGTTATCTTCAGCGTTCATTTCATCAACATTATTTATCAATCTATCCCAGATTGTTACATCGAAATGAGAATTCTCACGAGGAACTAAATTTTGAATCGTTTCATTTTGTGCCGCCGGGCTTTCATTACATATTACTGGTTGTATGTGTGATTCATTAGTGACAGATTTTTCTGGAGTATCCTCCACGACCATTGGTTCATCGAGATTTGATCCAATTTTAGAAGTAACACTGCGAGTCAAATAACGAGATTCATTATCGGTCAAATTGACAAAAATTTGAGAGTTTCCATTGGCTATCCTGGGTCGTGTCTGTGAAAAGTTTTGATTTTGAATTTCCAACTCAATGATCCAAAATGGTTTTCTATAAATACCGGACATGAAATTTTGATTTGAGATCGGGTCAAATATGTCAATACGCTTATTATCAAGATATATCCCCAGACCCATTTCGGCGAATCGTCTCAAAGATAATAAGTTGGCTGATAAATCAGATGCACATATAACTCGATCAATTTCAAGTTGTTGGTTGTTATTTTTTACACTAATAACTCCTACACCTTGTGTACAAATATCCGCAGATGGATCTTGATTTGCACATTTAATCAAACCAGTCTCAGAATCATCGAACTCCTTAAAAACTATTCTGGAATTTGTCAAATGCTCCGTAGCACCAGAATCAGCGATAAAACGTTCGATGATCACGTTTGTATTATCATCAACTTTTCCACGATAATTCATTATCAAGTCTGTATTAAAACAAACGTCGTTATTTGTATGAAACTTACCATTATTCGATGAATTATTCGGGGATTGAGATGCTAAATTAGCTTGAAAAGAGCCAAGAGACTCATTATGGAACGGTCGTTGATTGTGAGGGTATGGTGGTCGACCCCTACCAGCTCCTCCACGACCACGTCCTCGATGATTGCTAAAATTCGGTTTTTGCCTCTTTTTGTCATCTAGACGTGTGCCAAAATTTCTTTTCTGGCCTCTCCCTTGACCACGTTGCCATTGATGGCTTTGTTTATTTGGAGGATTCCGTGTCTTTGGACAGTTTGCTGCCACGTGATTGACAACTTGCCCACAATTGTAGCACACCTTACAACCGGTACCTTGCCAAGGGCAATTCTTTTCGTCGTGATCCGTTGTATGCTGCTGACATACTTGGCATTTAGGCTTTGATACGCATCGTTCTTGCTGTCAAATTTACGTTGCTTTTTAGCTAAAAGCACTGCTTTTGGAACAGAATCAGCATTCTGCAGTTTGTCAAGCTCATGTTCAATAATGTATTTTTTAAGCTCCTCATATTCAAGATCCCTCTTGTTCTGAGTTTGACATAAGAAATTTGCATGCTGAACACTAGGGTATGCAACTCGAATGGCTTGATATAGAGCATCCCTTTTTTCAGCTAAGGAAATTGGATCAACACCATTCAAATTATCGTGAGCTCTGATAATTTGTTCAAATCTCTGAATGAAAGTGTCAGCTGTTTCTTTCGTGTGTTCATACTTGATGCTATGTAACATGTGTCTAGCTGCAACAGTTGTTGTAGGGACTTCTCTAGCCTTAGCTAATCGGAGAGTTTTTAAAATATCGATTGGATCATCTTTGCCAATAATCTTTTCATGATAGATCTTGTCGATTCTATTTAAAATGACATCTTTGATGATGAGTTTATGTGGCTCTGCAATCGGACACAATTCTGAGATTGGGCTTATTGTAGTCAAGTCAGAAGTAATGTAAGATATGTTGAGAGAATTTAGTTCTAGGAGTAGTTTATCAAGGAAAAATTCCCATTTCTCATCTCTCGTTAACTTGTAATCTCGTTTGATTGAGTGATGTCCAGTTTGTACAGCAAGAACTGGAGCAGCTTGATTCAGATTCATACTTGATTTATTTGATTCCTGAGGAAATGTTGATTGCGTGGAATTGTTATGACTTGATCCATTTTCTTTAGACGAAACATGTTGCTGAGTCTCAATTCTGGACTGGATAGAGTCAGCTTGAAGAATACCTGACTTAGTAGCTTGATTTTCATGACATTGCTTGGATGCAACTTCCTGAACAGCCAAACGTTGAGCAATATTTGCTATTTCTTCACTCTGAGACTTCTGATTATCTCTGAGTGTTCCAAGAGTTTCAAAAACTGTCTTTTGGAACTCAGCAGTGACTTTTGCCATACTTGACACTTGAGTGCACAAGTTCGAAACCTGATTACGTAGATCTGGGTCATAATTGTCGACCGAATTACTCCTTGCAGTGGAACCTGGCACCTGGTTCTCTTTGTCAACAGGGCCCACCGTTGGAGGGCTTGGAGTCAATTTCTCAGATCCAGTAGATGCAACTTGTGATGAATCCCTCACAGAGATTACATTCTGTTTCGACGACTCATCGTCTCTCTGAGTTGCAATATTTTCACGCTGGATTTTTGCTGCGAGCTGCTTTTTCTGATGTGAATCTTTGATAGTATTTTTGATCTCTTGCCACTCATGCACAGAGAATACTCCTTCTTGGTGAGCTGTAACCAAGACAATCACGTCAAACCTCAGTTTGAATCATTCACCAAAATGCTCGAGCTGTGCTCCGAACTAAGATCTCTGGTATCAGGAAAATCTAAGCTGGAGCGAGCGAAAGTGTAACATTCCGAACACAAGATATGACACAAATTCGCCCTAGTTATTCAAGAAATAGTGCGCACAGCGCAAACCACTTCAAGAATAACCCAGCGGAAATTTCGGTGCCAAAGCTAGCTTGAAATTCAGATAGATCATTCAACATTAGAGCCACCCATTCTGAGTGCTCTTATTTAGCTTTTTATTCTAGTGATCGATCACAGTTTTTAAAATAGTAATGATTTAAAAATTTGTCGCAACAAATATATATAACCAAACATACACACCTAAGTCGTATAGTGTACCAGCAGAAGTGCGTAGAATGATTTTCTCGTCGACGAGCATTATACTGATCTTTTCCGCAGATGGATCAACTTTTGCAACTTCCTCCTGGATGTATGCAACCAATCTTTCAAATACTGGTACTTGGTCTAAACAAAACATAATACAAATCCACCATTAGAATTTGTAACATGAAATATACATAGAGACATGTATTCATATAGAATTTACACGCATGTAAATTCACTAAATCATTTTAAGAACGTTCAGATATTCATCGCGATGAATTTCGAACTTTGTTCAAAATTCCGCGCCACGTACGGTATATGAGTGTAGGTTCATCAGTGAACTACATTACCGACATGTTGGCATTAATTTTTACTGCAGAAAAATCTGTAGCGATTGACTTTTATTTATTCACCAACTGTTCCGTCGCGACGGAGACAATACATTAAAAAGCCACGAATGCATTCGATTTGCCACAAAATGGCCATAGCCCGCAGGCATCGATAAAAGGCTCTTTACCGAACATACACACATATATATGTATGCTCCTCCAAGCCATCTACCGATTCACCAATTCAAAATGGCCGCGATGGCACATCAGCCGCCATGTACTCCCACCGTGACGGAGAACACCGAAAACACGATTAAAAAATTCATCAAGACTGCTAGAGCCTATTATCGGCATAGAGGGAACAAATTCATTTTGCGAGATGCACACAAATTGAGCCTCAGCACTCCTGGCATCTATGCATGAGACCAAACTCACCAATTTGGATTTCAGCCGCTTTTTCTTGATTATTTGGAGACGCCGGTCGTGATCCGCCGTTGTTGTCTCCTTTGCGTTGAGACGCCATATTGCCGCTGCAATGCGTCGACCTCCGAGCTATCCACTCCGTGCTCTTTGTAGCTGAAGTCCGCTGTGCCCCGATCACGATGCTCCTGTCAATCGTGTCGGCCGATGCAACTCCAGGGCCAAACGAACTTGAAGCGATGCAAGATACAAGAGCTCGGCTACTTGATACAGGCAACCCACGAAGAACAATGGCCGACGATTTTCAAGAGTCTTGCTACGCTCGTAGCTCAGCAATTCTCTTGCTTTTTCAGAATCGCGCGCAGTGGAACGCGGTCGGGGCCCATAACCTGACGGGGTTATGGGTAAGGCTTCAATTGATGATAGCGATATTTAGCACTTTATAACACTTATTTTATTGTGTAAGATACAAAGGGCAGCTCACTCGAGCTTTGTCTTGTATGACGTCGCAACGACAACTAAACATAGAGGTGGTAGCTAGCGCCACCGTGGGAGAGAGAGAACAAGAAACGGAGACGCATGACTCCAACAAGTATATTATGTGACGAGTGCGCAGTACGAGTTGCAAACGACATTTTCCATCTGTGCTACGCGACTTTCGATGAGCCCTCGCCGAAAATCGCCTTTGCGACGTAGATAGCTACTAGGGGACAAAATGATAGACTTCTCGGTTCGAACCGTATCCCCTATCAGAAAAAGAACCGCTGATACTTTTGAGTCATGAGTTGCTCGACAAGAATGTTGCGGCTATCATATGAGCTATTGCAAATCAATATTGGATAATAAACATCCAAGTTATGAACAAATAACTGGCAAATTGGGCTATTTTTGCTCGCGTTTTTTCGAAAGCCAACTTTGACTGCTTGGCATTCGAAAAAAAACACAATTACCGACTCCAAAAAAAATTCAGGGGATGCTTCTACTATTGCTGAAGCGAAATGCATTGGTTTTTCTCGGAAGTATAACGTTATTGTTTATTTATAGGCTCCTGAAACTAAAAAAGTATCTCGAGAAAAGTTAAGTTAAGATCCGACCCTCCGCAACTTTTCTATGAGAACAAGCAACAGAAAAAAAGGGATAGGTGATTTGACCGAGAGATAGGGTCACGCTCGCACTGTGAACCTCATCAGGCGATATGAATCATGTCGTTGACTGTATTTGCCAATGGTAGGATCATCATTAACTTAGCGGCCATTTTTTCAAACACTAGCCAAAACACGAGCCAAAACGACCTCAAAGAGAGAATCCAATCATTGTGCAAAACCTGACAATTCTTTCTAAGAAATTGTGATCTCATCATGTCTGATTTTTTGCCGATTTTCTGATATCTGACTGATCATTCCAAACCTTTTCGATCTCGAAGAATTTTTTTAATTTCAGAAGCCCAAAATAAACAATAACGTTATATTTCCTGGGAGAACCAATGCATTTCGCTTGGGAAATAATAGAGCCATCCCCTGAATTTTTTTGGAGACAGTGATTGTATTTTCCTTCGATTGCCAAGCACTCAAAGTCGGCTTTTGAAAAAAAGGCGAGCAAAAGTAGCTCAATTTGCCAGTTATTTGTTCATAACTTGGATGTTTATTGTCCAATATTGCTTAGCAATAGCTCATATGACAGCCTCAACATTCTTTTAGAGCAATTCATGATTCAAAAGTACCAGCGGTTTTTTTTCTGACCTGGGATATTGTTTGAACCAAGAGGTATATCATTTTATCCCCTATAGCAGGGAGCAAATATATCGACTTGCACCCCTCATACGGACGCACAAGTACACCACGCATGGAATCGTGATTTGTGTTTGAATCCAAACAAATGCCTATTCTGATTGCGTATCCACGCTCTCGCATGAAAATTTATAGAGCAACTGCCTCAATATTTTTTCAAAAACTGTTTGAAACATGCGAACTGATTTTATCTTGTTGAGTTTCAATCCTGATTGCGAAGTAAAATTTCACGACAAAGCCATGATGTTTTCGGAATGAGTTCAAAATAATGATGTCGTGTATAATCAGATCCGCTCTGTATCAGGAAGAAGGAAAGCAAAGTTTCATAAAAACAAGAATCAAATTGAATTTGGGTAAAATATACGGATGAGACAAATATGCACCAGACCAGGCTCAATCACAACCAATATAGAAAAACGTGAAAGTGAAATCATGTTTCAAGTAATACTTCGTTGCTTACAGATTCTACTTACACGAGCTTGGCGCCTATATTCCAATGGCACGCTGTTGCTTATCTACAAGATTTAAATTTGGAGAGGACCGTCAGGCACTCGTGGGCATCTGAGTCAGAAGATTGTGAATATAAAAAGTATCACAGTGATCACAGATGTCTGAGTGAACTGAGAAATTGTCGCCGAATCAACGGCCCATGTAAAAATTCAAAAAACAATATTTATATCGATCAATCTCCAAGGATATTTCCACTGTTGGCTTGTGACGACAACTTTAGAGAAACGGAGAGGTGTAGCTATAAACTTTGTACTTGTCAGAATTTAGCATCAGATGTGGATCGTCATTTCAGTTTGAAGAGCGTACTCTCTGATGTTCATTCAAACAAGTGAGTATAATTTCATACTTACGCCTACACATTTTATCCCCATGAATGGAAGTTGTATAGTCATAGACAACACGATTGATGAAATTGAATGAAGCATATCTGTGGCGAGGGCAAGGCCATGTGTCTATGGTTATCAAACTTTGTTTTGCATTCAAGAGTCAGCGAGCCGATTTTTGCGAGCATGTATGGGCTCAAATCGTCAATTTGATATCAATTCTAGAATTTAAGAGCACAGAATAAGAGCGGACAATTTTTTGTATGAATTGTGGTCTGGCTTAGACCTACGTGAGAGGTTGAAGAAAAATTACACATGCTAGAAGTTTATATCTAGAGAACCAGCATGTTACCAACTGGATGCCTCTCATTTTCACGGCAAACTTTTCCCTTTCATTGTCTGTCACTTATTGCTGAAAAATTTTTCAAGATCGAAGCTGTAATTATAAATCCAGAGCGTTATACGGCGAGACAAGTAAAGGATAGAATGAATTTCCAATAAGGATTACAGAAACTTTGGAAGAAATGAATTATTGATCGAAATCATTGCAAAATTGCTAGAAAATTTACATTGATCGGCTCCATTAAAATATCGAAAATTCTCTCGATAACTCTGGAATTCACTGTGTATTTCTGTGAAAATTCCCACCAAATTCTCAAAAATTGAAGTCATGTTATCTGACGCACGCTTGCAATTTCTTTTCTAGAGTCATCACCGGAGTGGAGTTGACTAAAGCAAACTACACGATTCATATCCAGATACAGCAGGGACAACTGTTGAAAGGCGGAGCTATCAATGAAAGCACTGTACAGTGGAAAGCGATTGATCATTTCAGTCCTCTAGATTATGATGTGGAAGAAGGCGAGGACTATCATACAATTGCTTTTGACAGTGATACTGTGTGCATGAATGACATTGATGCAGAGCAGCCGAATGAAATGAACTATGTCTTGACTGGTCTGAGATTCAAAGTCGTGGAACGTTCAGATTTTAAAGATTTATATCTTGAAATTCAAAAGACCCCATACGACGTTGATTCTGGGGTTCTGCGTGTATCTGAGTCAGAATGGATCTCAAAAACAAAACCTGATGAACTGTCAGAGAATTTGTGAGTGAATATTCATTATTATGTTTCATTATGGATAATCAGTTGTCTTAAGATAACCCCATTATCCAATGAATTTTTTTCTACGTGCATCCTCAGAATAGATTGGGTTCATATTTGTTCATCTGTTCTCGTACACATTAAAAACAATGCATACAATCCTCGAATTCGATTTCGAGCTAATAATTCCATGTTTTTTGTGCACTGCAGGATTTTGAAAGAAAAAGATCTCCTAGATGGGACTGATCAGTCTAAACGAGAGAGTAAAGTCTGTGTGCCCTTCGTCCATGACGAATTCAAGTACGATAAGAAAAAGAGACTTATATCCGAAATCATTCCCAAGATCGACATACAGCAAGTTACGACCTTTCCACCCGTGGCTCTTGCAGGAGCTGGGCTCTTCTACAATCACGAAGAACAAGATAAGATCAAAGGGGGACGGATTTCTATGAAAGTGTTCACCTCGAGCTACTTAGTACGAGGTTTACCATAAGTGTGATAATACGGAACTTCTTTTTGTTACACGAATGAAAAGAATAAAACTGAAACCATCAATCACTCACAACTAGTTTATAATTTTTCTTGCCCGGATTACATCAAACTTCGCAATCCTTTTATATTCATACCTCATACGCTGAACAATCAATCTTCACCCATTGTTCCACAGTTCTAAACTTCCAATGCCTATATACAGACTATTCTCAAATTGCAAATCAAGATCTCAGAAAGCATTTTGACTTTCCCGAAGTCGATCGAAATATCCAACCATTAATATCCCCATTACATCAGACTCGAAAATGCTTGTCATTAGAATATCTTTTGAATCCGGAATCTCTCTCAGAAAAACCTGGTCAGATGTAGATCGAACAAAGCATTTTGCCTAGCATCAACATTCCAAGGGGGCGCGGGTTCGAATCCCGGTCGGGTCACTCAGACTTCTTTTGCGAGTAACTCAACCAAAAACGCGAATTCTTGCGCTCCGACGAAAAAAAAGGAAGGAAAAAACAATAAAACGCCTTGAGTGCTGAGCGCTCGGCCAAAAATTCAAAGGAATGATTGGGCTTCGATGAGGGATGGTGGTACTCTCCCGCAGCCGTGTCGAGCGTTGATCTGCGCTATGACTGTCATAGAAGTTTCAGCGGAGGGACCGAATGGCTGACACAGAATTGATGGAACCACTAACACTTGTCGAGTCTGATCAAGGCGGTAAGTATGGGTCTGCATACAATGCAGACCACACTCAAAATACAAAATACGCCGCAGTGGTGCTTGAATTCTCGTAGCAAATCTCGGATAGGGTTCGCTCGAACAGCCGCACTCGCCTGATAGGAAAAATTGGAAAAATAACTAGAACTGGAAAAATGACAATGGTCTCCACGCCAAGGCGGTGAAGGTAACACGCGAGAACTCGGAAGGGCGTACATTCGAAAACAAATACAATACAATACAATACATGTCTAATTTTTCGAATAAACATTTTCGACTTCTGACCATTTTACTCACTAATTCGATGTAATTTTTCAATCTGAACAAGAAAGTATTCTTGTAATTTTTCGAAATTATCGATATTTTTCGAGTTTTGAGGCATTTTAGCGAGAAAATTCAGATTTTTGACCCGAAAAAATGTATCTAGTCGCATAGAATTTGATGGATCGGTCTGTAAATTTTTTGGGGGTACTTTTTATGGTTCTGAACAAAATGTCGTATGGGTTTGGCGATCGGGCGGAGGGGGCGCAAACCAGAGGAAAAAATTGTCGAAAATAATTTTTTTTTTTGAAAAAACTGACTACGCTATCGTTTTTAGATCGAAGAATACAAAAAAATCCAGGTCATCGGCCCTCCATGATTTTTCAAGCCAGACTTCAAAATTATGGTGGGACTTGAATCAATTTGTACTTACAAGGGGGGACCACGGGGGCCGGGTCACCAATCTCCCCCACGATTTTTTTACAGTTTTGTACTATCGAGTATATGAAGAATCCAGAGTAACTCCGTCAAATGGGTCTCCTGTCCAGAGATACAGCCACTGGGATTAACATTGCTTATATAGGCCCATGTTAAAAAGTGATATATATAGATATACTGGTAGTGCTAACGTTTTTGCTTGTAGCTCTCGACAGGGGGCCCATTTGACGGAGTTACTCTAGATTTCTCATATTCTAGATGGCACCAAACTGTGAAAACATTTTGGGGATGATTAGCGACCCGGACCCCGTGGTCCCCCCTTGTTAGTACGTACATAGGTCACCTTTGAAAGTTGAGGAGTATCTTGAGCTTTTTCCGCTTCGTTGGAGGGCCTCAGTCCCCGCATATGATTGAGCAAAGGCTGGGATAATCCGCCCTGAGAATCCTTTGTAACCTTATCATCATACGGTTAATCCACGAAAAATCGTACACGTCTATTGGAGTATCCCTAATATTATTTATTATAGAGCATCCGGCTCTCTCCCAAGATCCAGAGCCCTTTGGTACATCACAAGCTTTAGATATTATTTAGAACCAATCTGACCAAAATGTTGCAATCCCTCACATGCTCACCTTCACCCAAATAAACGGAATCATGCCAACTTTAGACTCCTTGAATAGAACCCACAGCTTGACTCTGACTTGGAGTTCATCTCGAGGAGTTTTTACATTTGGGGGTACTTTGTAGAGTAACTTTACACAGACTGGTGCACATTAGTTCAAATGGAAGCATGTGCGATCCATATTCATGTTGTAATTTCCAACAAAAAGTCAAAAGGCGTGTTTTAAATTGGCTCAATAAAATCGAGAATCTAAAACAACAACTATAGCTGTTATTTAAAATTCTCGATTTGGATAATAATCTATGGATTATTATCCAAGTTAGTAGTTTGTATAGAAAAACATATCCACTCAATTTCGAAGCCGAAGGAAGGAAAACTAAATCTCATTGAGCATAAATATTCTACATCCTGAAATATGGAGGGGAAGACTGACTTGGACGTTGGTTGTGGTAATCATTTCCAAGTTTTCCCATAGAGTCATTTCTAATGAGCCATATCAAATGAGTCGTATGTACATTCCAAGAGGGATCCGTTCCAACACAATTTTTATCGACATCATCAATTGAATCCTTTTATACTCGTCCAACTTATATGTCACATCGGATGCCGAAGTCATCATCTCATACGGGCCAATCCTAATTTGTGGCATCACATCCGCATGTTTCAATCCGATCCATTATCGTCGCAATCCGCAACGTGAATTAGGTCCAATCGATTTCAATACATTCTGAATGCGACAACAGTTGCCGGAGCCATCATCTATACGATCCAATCCAGATTGTTGTCATTGGAGACAAAATCCCCTACCCGTTTCAATGCCATTTCTATCCGTTGTGTCTGTTGGTTTTGATATGGTCTGACCTAACTTAAATGTAACATCATTTGGTGCAGCAGCTGTTATCTCATCCGGTGCAGTCGGCATTGGTGGCATTGTGTCTGAACTTCTCAATCAGTTTTGATACTACTCAGATATCTACACGATTGAGATACCGCAGATGAATTCTTGAATTCGATCGAATTTACCATTTCAATCTAGTCATCCGCGTCATTCATAGTGACGATGCTGTTCATCAGGATTCAATTCGATATCCGCTCTTGCCTGCCGATATAGCATTCGGAGAGGATTGATCAGGTATCAGGAGCAGGGTTAAATTGGATATGGGAGATTTCGTCTAAAGTGTGATTTTATGGGTCCAAAATCGCCGCACGCAGTGATTCGGGTCAAAAAATTATCTCAGCCACCCACGACTTTGTGGGTTTCATAGCAGTTGATTTACACTAGTTCGGGTACAAAAAGAAAGTATCTAGAGCTACGTATCTCAAAAGTGAAGCCAGACGAAAATTTGCCAAGTTAAGAGGTTCCAGAGGGGACGGAATTGACATTTATTGGCCTCTAAAATTATTCTCACGGCTCCGCAACTAATCGTAAACTCCTTTCCGCATGGATTTACTGTAATGTGACCAAATACTTCAAGAAATTGGGTTTGACAAACCGACATAGCGCCTCAGAAAGGAGCACAAGATGGGGACAGAAAGGACCAAAATTTTTTACGTCATTTTGAAAACACGTTCATGTGGTGCGTTTGGGTGCAGATTCGAGTATTCGACTACTGTTGCACATGGATTAGGTGTAGCTGAGTTTCTAAAAATCAACCTCGTTGGTGAGGAAGGTTGACTCTGCGGAGCCAGTACTCTTGGTGCAAGCCCGTCTTCAAATTGTCGGATGTTCGTGCGCGAACTGAGCATGTAATCTTGACTCGCAGAGTGGTTGATTATGTTACTCAAAGTATTATTTGTGGGATTCAGACCTAAATCTACGTATTTTTTGAATGGGAAAATAAGCATGGATCTTTTGGGTGTTACGGCATTTATAGGCAAACGAAAAAAATCGTCGAATCCGAGCATCCACTTTTGGAGTTTCTATACTTCCACCCATCGACAAGCACGCGTCTACAACGATGAAAATATGATAGTATACATTCAGATGGGTATATCTACATGCCTCAGAACATCTTTAGAGAAGGGGTCTCTTGGGAGTGAAGCTGGGGAAGCCAAAATCACGCGACGCTCCCCCCACGCAAATGATGAAAATCGGGTATCATGAATTTTTTCCCACCCGATACCGCCGCATCTATGGCCAAATACAACTCGTTCCAAGTTGAACCTATTAAGAACTTCCGTGCCAAAAATTGGTAGCTTCCGTGGCAAAATAGTCGTAATGTGACTGTGACTCCGTTAAGTATCAATGCATTTGAAATATACGAGTTGTATATGTATTTATTCTGGCAGTAATACCAAATCACCAAACCGTTTTGACGGATTGATGCGATAAGAAAATTGGTATTGTTCTGCAGCAAAATACCATTATGATCATAAGGCATACGACCGTGTCCGTACGACCAAAATTCCTTTCCCAGCGATTCTGTGGCTGTCAATCTTGTAGTGGAATAGCGATCATGAGCTGACCTCTTATCGGATTAAACTCAGAAAAATTATTTTCGGCTTCCATTTCTTTCTAGTTCTGATTCCCAATTAAGGTGAGATTAGTGGTGCAAAAATTCATCGCACAAACCCACAAATTCATTTATGATTTTTGGCCATTTTTCGGTCTTGATGGAGCGAGTTTCAATGGATCTAGGCATATACGACATGAGTTTTGGAACTGACATGTTGATGCCTTCCACTGTACAACAACATACGTTCTACTGAGAAACGAAAAAAATTCTGATGAAACGTTTTCGTTGTCCATTATCTTGTGGAGTAGAGCTTACAAAGAACTTAAGACCCATTTATGAAGTATTGAATAGTTGTGCGTGTGAATTGTGATGACCAAATTTGCCTAGTCTTGCGAATCTATCTGTTTGATCAGCTATTTCGTGAGCGATAGACAGGTGTAACTTGTGACGTCAGACTATCAGACAAATTAAGATCAAAATCACACGTGCGATTGCAATTGAGTTGCTCGATTGGAATTTACGCGAGTCAATAAGATCATACCAGGATATTTAATTGCATTCTACACAACTGGAAGAAGAAGAGGATCTGAAAAACCGAATAGATAAATATTCTGAAACATATGAGAGATTCTGATGGAAAAAACAATTTTTTGACAAGAAAAAACAAAGACCATTCAAACGCAACTTTGGAATATCCATCATCTATAGCCTCACAAAAATTTGCGCATTTGCTAAAGGTTTCTTTCTTTACTTCCAAGGGAATTACCCAATCGTTTCCACATATAAATATCTCTCTTTGACTATCCATTGATTACGTTGAAAATTCCCAAAGCACGTTTCCAAATTGTCTTGATTGACATAGGATGTAATTTTTCTTTCAGTCCTAATTTAGAAATTTATGTAGCCTATAAAATATTTTAGGATAAAAGACTGTTATCTCTTACTTTGTGACACAAGTAGATACTCGAGTGCTCCGAAAGTTACTGGGAAGAAAAAGTAAGTTTTAGAAGTAAGTTCGTGAAAACCACGCAGATACATAATCCCTACAAAATCACTCATCTGCGTTCACAAGTTCCACAAAGGAGTCTCTTTGCACAAATTGCCAGTGCCTCAAATCATTTATATCTAATAGATTCATTTGAAAGGGTGAAATCAATGCATTGTATCCATGGGTCAACGTATATTTAAACTAAACAAAAGAAATATCAAAGACGGCAAAATTACCTGTCGAGTCTGATATCAGATTGGAATAGCTAGAATCAACGAGTTTCCTACGGAAAACTTTCGGCTCTCGTAATCCGGAAAGGGTTGAATAATTATCCTCATGACGCGATTTCAAGATGGGTTATGGAATGTATCCAAGCTCATCCGCTGTCTATCACAATCACTAAGGTTCACACCCTGAATTGTCGAGTCAGATCGAGAATTTCTCTCACGCCCTGATTGTGAAAAGTCTATCAGAACTAAGGCCCAGAAGACATTTCAAGGAATTATCGTACATCTTTACGCTGTGCAAATGTACGCTAAGAACCCGCAGATTACCAGTTTCCTAATTAAATCATCAAATCAAGATACACTGCCGGTCAAAAGTGACAGGACAACAGAAAATTTTTTTCCCAATTTTATAAGTTAATTTAATAGGCTCTAATCAACCAAAAAGGACTCTATCAGCGCAAGTTCTGAAGGCCTTTTGCGTACTTTCAGATAGCATTATTCATTTTTATCAGTACCGATCTGGATCTTCCCAATTCGAGCTTGAAAAAGTGCCAATTTTGATGATTTTTGGAAGAATTTCTTGGGTCGGGTAGCTCAAAAGCACACGAATTATTCTGGAATGGATGTTAAAAGACTTGGAAGTACAAGTCTAGAGCTTGAAAATCCGTTTTCCAACATCCTTTTGACGTTACTCCTACTCCGAACTCTGACATATTCTCTGAGGAAAGTTTTTCCGAAAAAAGTAGCACCCTTATTAGAGAATGACGAAAAAATTCACTTTTTGGGGCATGTTCCAAAGCTTTCTCGTGGTCTTTGGTCTTGATCATGATATAGAAGACAGATGCCAGGATCAGAAATTATATTCTCCTTAAAACGCATTTTTCTATCTTTCTCGAATTTATTAATCAATTTTAGCGAAAAATCTTTCTTTACAGAAAATTTCATAGCTCGGAGTAAAAGTAACGTAAAAGAATGTTGGAAAACGGATTTTGAAGCTCTAGACTTGTTCTTTCAGGTCTTCTAAGATCTATTCCAGAATATTCATATGCCTTCGGGCTACGGTAGGCAGAAGATTCTTCAAAAAATCATCTAAATTGGCACTTTTTCAAGCTCGAATTGGGAAGATCCAGATTCATACTGATAAAAATGAATATAGCCATCTGGAAATACGTGGAAAGACCTCCAAAATGAGCCCTAATAATGTCCTTATCGGTCAAGTAGAGTCTAGTAGTTCCATTCACGAAACTGAAAAAAAAAACTTCGGGTTTCCTGAAACTTTTGACCATCAGTGTACAACTATATCACTTCGAATAATCACAAAGCTTGATCTATTTGTTTCAGAGAACGACATTGGAAGAGTTATTATTCTTTCCATCGCAACTTATTGTATTTCTAAAAGAATTCATGCTACAACTTTTAAAATGAATTGGCATTGGTTTCTTATAGCCTGTTTGATCTCAGCTGTGTCGAATTTCATTTATGTGGAAGCCCTAGCAAAAGAGGTCCAAATAGGTTATGATGCGGTAAAAACAACTCAAAAAATTTATAAGGGAATAGCTCCATTCTTGGGCCTTGCCATGAAAGAATTGCCATTGTTCATACCCGTGATTGGGCCATACATAGAAGTTGGAATCCAACTGCTAGAGCAGATAGAAAAACTCGATGAAAAGCTGAATCCACCATCAGATAAGAACCAAGTAAAGTTGGATCATCATTTCAAAGAACTAGGAGAAAAGGTTGACGCTGTAAACACGCGCCTTGGAAGCTTTCTTTATGTCTTACCAAATGAGATTTCACGAAATAATCGTATGCATGCTCTTAAAGATATGTTAGGGCAGATTGAATATGAATACAATAGCTTCGAAAAACTAATGGCTCGTAAAATCGAAGCAAATGTTGAAACGAGAAACGCAGCTCTTGAAAACTTCGTCAAAACACATCTGAATTCTAAAGATTTGATTGGGCAACAGTTGAAAAATATTCACACACAATTCAAGGACCCGAGTGAATCAGAATCTGATGGTTTCTTAGATAATCTACTATCTGACATTGAGAATAATACTTTAATCTGCAATCATCATCATTCAGTTAATGTTGAAATAAGTGTAATTTATCGCAACATTCTCACTGCTTTCTTCCGTGTCATGGAACTTACCAGCCTTCAGTGCAAAGTCAGCACCAAGAACCTAACAGAAGGTAACTTTTTCCAAATCTATGATATCTCATCTTGGATGAGGTATACATTCAAGATTAAACATGCTGTTCACAATCGGAACTCAAACATAAAATCATACTTCAGCCGAATGTATTGGGAGGAAACCTCTTTGTAGTTCGTTGTTACCTATGATATTCAAGTGTACTAATGAGATACTCATGAAAATAACTTTTTCTCCCCAAACTCCAGAACATTTAGAATTGGAATTGGATGTATGTAAAGTTAAACTCGAAACAGTTTTGGAATACTTGAGGGACATCTCCTTGGAAGTGAAAAAAGCATTAAAAACTTCATCTCGTGACTACTGGAAGTGTGATGCATCGTCAGGTCAGTAAATCTACTCCTTCCAGTGCGTAAACTACAAAAAATTTGTGACAATAACTGCAGTTAGTATCAAAACTTGTGGTTGACTCAAAAAATCAACCAACTCGTTAACTTTCAGTTGCAACTAGTTGTTGCGTACCATATTCCATCACTGGCTGAAAATTTTAATACTGAGAGTGTAGGGATGAATACGGGATCCATAAGATCGATAGGTAGTGGTCTCCGGGTGACATCATTAGACCAGAAAAACGAGGTTTTTCATGCTTCTTCGTGAACAAATAGAAAGAAACATCAGCGGCAGGGTTGAGAGCTTTTTCGGTCAAAAGTTCAGATTGAGTAATGTTTCGGTGGGGTTCGCATCCAGTGGGCGATCGTTCGCGTGGACCTGCCAAGCCTAAGTTGCGTTTTCTTAGTTCCTTATGTCAAACAAGTTAGGCTTGGCAGGCCCACGCAAACGGTCGCTCATCTGGATACGAACCCCGCCGAAACGTTGCTCAACTTGAATTTTTGGCTGAAGAGGATTTCAGCGATGCCTTTAAGGGCATGTGAAAGCTCATCATTACCGACCGAGCGGCTACTCGTTTGAAGAAGTAGTACCAAGGCAGCCCAGCAGAGGCGCTACAATAAGTTACCTCGTCGTTTACTGCCATGGTATATTATACGTCACGTAGCAGAACCTGGCAAAACCGCGAGTTCTTCACGAGAACTGGGGGTTTATTTTAAAAATGCATCACTTGTAAACGCCGCAAGCTTAGGCGCCTATGTCCTCGCGATCCTCTTCATTGTGCATGGTGTTAGGTTAGTCTTTCGAAGTTTGCGGGTAAAATTGAATTGATCCAGAATACAGAATTAGAAAATATATCTCTGAGCATTTCCTTCAAGTTTGGTTATGAATAAATGGATAACCATTCATCCATAACCATATTCAGAGGTTTGTGAACATGTATGTTGAATTTTGATGTTATTGGCATCAAGATAATAGCCCTACAAAATATCATGGCAGTACGGAGGAGCTATCTGCTCCAGTCCAATCATGAACAGCGTGTATCTTCACAAGCAGAGGATGCATATCTCATGGTGCAAACATGCAACTGGTTCCTGTGTGCGTTCCTAAAGGATATGTGCTAAAAGTATCAACTCAATAAAATTAGTTGCACAACACTGGAATGAGTTGCTACATACAGATTTCTGTATACATTTAGTAACCGAGACTGAGATGACTCTCATTTTCATCACGCTGCACTTTTGAAAATTGTGCTGTATGTAGCTGCAATTTTCACCTATATATTTTCTTACAGTCTGAACTGTCTAAAGTCTGTGAAGTCATTCCAAGATAGGATCAGACTAGCAATAATAAGGTGTCAACCAGCACAAGCCCTGGTGATGCCATGGTGTTCTCGTGCACGGAGAGAATAAGAGCACTACGCCACAGGGCCACCATGTTGGATCTGCGTTCCCATCTAAATCAACGCAGAGCTTGACTTACAATGTGGTTGGACAGCTGACCGCTCATACTACCAATGGTGTCATTGATTATACACCAATGGGTACACAATGTTACCATAATTATGAGTAAATCAAACAGACAGGATTAATTCCACTAACGTTCATTCGCCTCAATTTCTATTCTATCTTCAACTCCAAAATGCAGACCAACATGGTCACCCTGTGGCGTGGTTCTCTTCTCTCCGTTCATAAGAACCACCTGGGCTAGAGCTAGTTTACACCCTATTTCCACCATTGGGATCATCCCTGTGTCTGATCCAGTCCGTGGGTCTGATCACTCTGATGAATTTCCATTTTCCCATCTTGGAATGACTTCACAGACTTTAGACAGTTCAGACTGTAAGAAAATATATAGGTGAAAATTGCAGCTACATACAGCACAATTTTCAAAAGTGCAGCGTGATGAAAATGAGAGTCATCTCAGTCTCGGTTACTAAATGTATACAGAAATCTGTATGTAGCAACTCATTCCAGTGTTGTGCAACTAATTTTATTGAGTTGATACTTTTAGCACATATCCCTTAGGAACGCACACAGGAACCAGTTGCATGTTTGCACCATGAGATATGCATCCTCTGCTTGTGAAGATACACGCTGTACATGATTGGACTGGAGCAGATAGCTCCTCCGTACTGCCATGATATTTTGTAGGGCTATTATCTTGATGCCAATAACATCAAAATTCAACATACATGTTCATAAGCCTCTGAATTTGATTATGGATGAATGGTTATCCATTTATTCATGACCAAACTTGAAGGAAATGCTCAGAGACATATTTTCTAATTCTGTATTGTGAATCTTGCGGCGTTTACAAGTGACGCATTTTTAATGAAAAGGCGCGTTTTTGCAGGCGCGTACGCAGTTTTGTAAAATTCGACGTCTAATATGCTCACCTTTTCAGATACTTACGCATACGTAATGGTTTGCTTTGTGCGTTGAATATTATGAAATTAATATTTATCTTACTTCACTCGACTCACTTTTCTGTCCTGAAGAGACTGGTGACTCAGAAATTATTGGTGCAGAAAACTGCTTTAATTTCTGTTTTTGGCTCAGAAGTTCTTGTCGCAGAATATTGCTTGAACTCTGTTTTTGCCGCTCACCATCTTTGACTCAAATGTTCTCAATACAATAAAATGCTTGGACTTTCATAATTTAGTCCATCAACCTTCTCTTCTTGACTCAGAAATTCTTATTGCAGAAAACTGCTTGAATTTCTGTTTTTGTCTCTTGCGAAGGTTGGAATTTTAAATGACTCAGAGGTCACAATTTCCTCATTTCATTATCAGTTGTTTCAAACTGAGACATCCAGCTAAATTATTCCCTGAAAGAAAGAAGAAAATTATTAACAGGATTAATTCTGAATGCATTAGTTCTACAAATAAGAGATGAGTGAGATGGCAAGCCACCGAATAACTTGACAATAGTGCCTTTTATGAGTTACTAGATTAGAAACTAGCAATACTCTAGTCTCTCGCTGTTTCCCAGGTTAGATACACTATCCACTTCCACTCCAAATACCTCCTATACTTGATCGATCAATAAATTGGACTTCGCTCGAACACTTTTTTCATGTCCCATCTGGAAAATCAAAATATCATTAAATTCTAACTATCAATTCAAGTTCAAATCCAACCAAAGTCTATTTAGATCTTTTATGGAGAGTCAAATTCACCTACATTCTCTAGAAGCTTCAGGAAATTTCCTGATGATTGTGTCGAATAAAGGTTTTTAGTGGATTTGAAAAGGCCCTAAAATTTGAAATAGCAATTTAAATCTTACCTTATCTATGTCTTTGAAAAATGTGTGATCCCTGGAGACAGTAAGACCCAGCAAGACTGATGAGGAATGTGTCTGCTGAAATTCAAAAAGCACCTATGTAAAACTAGGTGTCGACATAAGTAACTGAGTTCCCAATACTTTTGGAAGAAAAAATTTGCATAAGATTTTGATTCCAACTTCTAATAAATATTAGGCTGTGGAATGCTTTAGATAACTCAGAAACTCCAACAGGGTCTAAAATATTTCAATTTCCCAATTTGTAAACACAACCAGATGATTTGACTTCCTAAAAGTTTAAACATTTACACTAAGTGAGAGAACAGTGATGAAGCTGATTATCAAAATAATCAGCAAAATCTCACCATTTCAATACAGTGGAAATTATATGAGTATGAGCTGACTCGCCATGCCTCATCCTAGTCCAAGTACTGAAACCGCACTTTGTGAACAACCAAGCAACCACACCGTGTAGACCTTCTAAGCATTCTAGGATATGTAGGCTTATCATGAAAGATTGCTGGAGTCCCCACAATCATTCAGAAGGTGTAGTCGAGTCCCAAGATGCTCTGGATGAGTTTCCTGCCAGAAATTAGAGCTTCGTTGCAAATTACGAGGTCCTGGAAATAACAAAAAATCAAGAAAATATTTGTATCAACGACACTCACTTAGTCTAGAATAAAGATCATAATTATTACAACCTTTTGAATACAAAAACTCTGAGTTTGGGTGCTGGTAATAAGAAATATTCACAAATTGAGTGATGTTGACATCTAGCCCCATTCAATAGCATAGCAAAAGCAGCCGACTTACAACCTCGCGCATGTGGAAAAAACATCACAAAGACAGTCGCTTTTGGGCGTAATCAATTTTGAATTACTTTGCGCGGATTCAACGTGCATATTTTTTTTGAAAAATCGTTACTTCCTTGTTACACTCACTTGCAAAGAATTTGCCCTGGCAAGCAGCCGGCCGACTGCCCGACTGCCTGCTGCCGTCTGCTCTGAACTTGCGTGGCCGTTGCTCGATGTCACCCGGATTGCATTTTTTTTACCAGCACTACACCATGACTACACCAACATTCTCACCCAGAGCACTCGCTTTCACCAGATGATGACTATCCACCCGCGACGAGGGCACCGGGATGTGGCGCAATACAAGTCGTTCACGCGGCAAAGTCAGGCGGCCAATAACAATAATATATATACGAGCCGATGCCAAGACGGGTATACGCTCGCGTCGTCTGTCTGCGCGCTGCGCGATGAGGCGGCTGCCCGATGAGGCAACGAAGCCTCGGTCTCGATCAGCTGATTGCGGGCCGGTAATTTGCTGCTTGTGATTCTCGGTCAATATCTATCGTTTCCGGTAGAATTATGTAAAAGTGAACCCTTGTTTTGTACCTGGGGATCAGATCTACCATTTACGAAAAAAATCGAGTTGATTCGAGCTGTTGTTCTTCTGAAATCGTGAGGACTGTAATACATGTTCATCGACACAATTACAGTCCTCACGATTTTGAAAAAGCGACACCACCGATCAATTTCTTTCTTGTTCTAGATGATAGATCTGATCACAGAGTCCAAAGTAAGGATATTACTCTTTCGAAAAATTACACAGTTTTTCAAAGAGAATTCAATTTAGCCGTATTTTGCTCAAATGGTAAGGTAGAGCTTTCACATGCCCTTAATGTTTATTTCTATTTGCTTACGATAATTGTGATGAATTTTGTTTTTGGGTCAGCAATGATCGTGAAGAAAAAGTGTGTGACCTAAAATCGACAGATATCAGAGAGGGGGCAAAATTAGTGAAAACTGAATCTTCATGAGTGAAGATGTTTAGAATCATTGATTTGACTTGAAATTTCAAAGGAAAATCTCATGTTGAATGCAACCCTTCCTCTTCGAAGGAACAAAAGGTGTAATTTGGAGATATAACACGTTTTATTTCTCAAAGTCGAATTCTGAGATTATGTTGACCTGATTACGGTAAATGAACCTCAGGATTGGGAAGCTGAGAGAAAAATACAGCGGACGTGATGTTTTAAACATTTTTTCAAATCAAATTCGAAGCCGTATCAAAAACGAAAAGGCGGTTATAACACTCAAACAGCTCGCTTGGAGAATCGACGAGAATCACCCTTTATTGCATAATCATCTGACATTGGTAAAATTTTCTACCAGTGGATGAAATTTCATCCCCTTGGTTGACTCTGCAGGTTGTTGGTGACATTGGTTGGAAATCAACCAATTTTGTACAGTGTACGAGTTGAAGATGAATAACTTATTACATATATTTTACATCCCACCTCATGATTCATTTGAATAATATATAAATTTGTCCAAAGATCAAAACCGCATCCAGATAGGACCAATATTCCAAACATACATTGTGCCAGAAACGAATACGCGGCAAAGGGTGAGCGATCGTCGGTTCAACCAGTTTTTCCTAACATTGGGCGAATGTGAATTAGCTATACACGACGAGTGCAAGGATAAATATTGTCGTGATGAAAATCATCGTCCTTGTTACGGCTACCTCAGAGATTGTTATAAAGCTGAGAAGATGGCCGTGTGCTTGAACGTAAGTTTCCAGAACTGCCAAGTATATTCCATCATTACGATAACTACGAGGATTCTCTCATCCTCTCAGGGAACAAAAAACCAAAATCTTGTGTGCCCATACAAATTTTCGTGATTAAGAGCCCGAAAACTATGTCAAAACTATATCAAATTGAGAATACTGTTTTGACCTTCCGTAATATTAGAAAGAATAGATTTCATTCCCGTCATCTCGATTTTATCGTATCATATGGTGAAGAAGGTTTTTTAGTAGCTCTAAGAATTCAGTGAGAGATTATCAATACAGGAGGTGAAAAATTTGGATCCTCGTCAAACTTCGCTCCAATTCTTCATTCATGGATCAATCGTTTATAACACAAGTAATTCTGGTAAGGTACTGCACGACCGAAAGTATTTTCTATAGAATCGTTGGAAATGGCCTTGGATCGAAAATTCAAAATTCAAGTCGAATATGATCGTGAGCCTTGAATTTTTTTACTCTGATAGTTGTACTCCGCGTCACTTATATCAATTGTATCAGACGAGAAAAATTGTCTGAATCGCACAAATCAAGGGCTGAGGAAATTTGCTCTCATATAAAAAAATTTTACAGATCGAATATTCTCAAATTTAGATAAGCACTCCCAAAACTACTCTGTGAAAAATTTTTTCGGAAAACCTCAACCAACCGATAGAAATTCATGTACAATGAAATGCACACGTATCAACCGGCTGACTGAATTTGCTGGTTAAGAACTCGACCAATCTTCACAGTCCAAATAATTATAGTTTCATTCGTGTTTTCATTCAGAATCAGAAAGATTCCAGGAGGTACACGTACATCAATGATACGGATAAAAATGTCATTTGGGGGACTAAGACCGAAGCGTGCGAAGTGAAAGAGCATGGGTTGTCTAGTTTCTATGTGAGTGAACTCTGTGTTTGCACGTGCGATGAAGAATTCAATGATGAATTGGACAGATATTTCAATCTCCATGATGTGATTTCAGATATTCAAAGTAACATGTAAGTGTTTGTAGAGAAAATGTTACCGCATCTTTTGGTTCACTGTGCGTAAAAGATCTTGTGCATCGCTTACCGAATACTACTCGCAGTTTATCAAAATGCGAGTGATTCGATATACGGGTGTGAAACTATTTTTCCATCTTCAATTCCAACCCATCGCTCAAATGCGAAAAAAAGTGTTCACACCATCATATCGAATTATACTATTAAGTACCATCAATGTACCATCAAGTGATGTAGGGGTATTCACCGTTTGGCCATTCCAGGATCGTGACAGGGGTAAGATTAGTAAAACATAGACACTTGATACATATACAAATCCAGCAAGGTGAATTGGGAAAAAATGGCAATGTAAATAAGAGTTCGGTGGCATGGAAACCAATAAAAAAGTACAACATCTTCAATACGAATGCAGTGATGGGCAAAGATTACTTTAGAATCTCGTGGGATAAGAGAAGAATTGATTTAGATCATTTAGAAGTCCCGTTAGATCAAGTGGTCACAGGAGTTAGATTCAAACAAGACAATGACAGCTTGAAACTCGAGATCCAGCACACGGAATTCAACTTTGCCAAAGGAAAGTTAGATACGACCAAGACTGAATGGTACTCAAAGCCTGATAAAATCAATGGTCGGAAACGGTGAGTGTTACCAAAATTTTTCTGGTGATAACCGGTGGTCACATGCTTGCCTACTGATGCTTTCGAATTTACTAATTTAGAAGGATAAAAGTATTTGTCTCGTACAATTTCAATACAATTTTAATATTGCTCATAAGCAATTTACGATGAATCAAATACTGAGAATAGGTATATGTTTTTTCGCATTTTGATCACAGGACAAAAGTCACGGTTGAAAAAGGTACGCCTCAGAATGAGCAAGGCAGGATTTACAAAGTTTTCGACAATTACGCCTATCTTGATTTCACTACAAGCAACAACGAGATGGATATAGGCTCAACAGTAGTACCTCTTTTGGACTCATCGGACGTGGCACAAAGAACTCCTACTCCTTTATCAGGGATATCATTCATTCACAGACACTATCCAGGATCTTTCGGTATCCTGGGCTTGAAGATAACAACATATAATTTCTTTCCTCAGTTTGAAATTGAAAACGCATCTTGGCCGGATGTGTATAGTGATCACTTGATAGAGGTGATAAGGAATGAGACATACCCTACTATCCAGAAAGTTGTAACTACCGGATGAGAATTTTATTTCGCAAAAAGTTAGGAGTGTGACCCTCTGAACTCGATCACTAAGTGGCTTAACTCGGTACTTCATACGACCTTGGGCTTAAATCATAGGTGGCACATCCAATAATCAATGTTGATAAGAATTATTGCTTAAAATGTGGGCGTGGCATAAATAAACAATAAAAACATGCAATTTTTCACGTCTTTTTCGATTTTTCCGTCATTAGTTGGAAAATATCGAATACATATTCGGGAAAATGTGTGGAGAAATAAGGACCCCGCCATAAATGATAGGATTTTGGGTTTCAGCTAATTTCGCTGAATCGGGGACCAAATGATAGAGCTCGACGAGTTGATCGAAAGTCTCAGTTATCGTTAAGCCTGAAAAATTCTCATTCGTGAGTTATTCGATGTAAAAGTTGTCAGTTTTACCAAGTGAAAATAGGGTTATGGCATCGATCGAAGAATAAAACACGTTTGAATTGGCTCGGCAGTCGAGTTTTCCCTGGCATAGTGAATCTGATGGGGTAAGAATATGTGTTTTTCGCGCAATCCACCTATTATCCAAGAGAATCTTTGGCCGCTGCAACTTTCGCCGATCATTTTTTTAAAACACAAAAGGGCGGAATGCGCAAGCAAATCTCATCAGCTCGGACAGTCTATATGGCATATAGTAATCCGAGTATGCAAGTGCGAATAACGCGTTTCGTGAGAAACCGTCAATATTTTGAAGTTTGAAATGCGCCCTCTTCACGTGAAAAGGCGGAGGCATATAGTCCGTGTATTGAGAGCAAGATAATCGTATTAGCCGCGACTTTTCATCATCGCAGATTACGTGGTTTCTTGTGATTCTCTCTGAATTCTCAGAAAGCTCCTCATAGAGACATTTGAGAAAATGTCTGTATGAGAAGCTTATGTTATTTTAGATATATACTTTCTATATTTCAATTGGCCACTCAATTTTTCGTCATGTCACCTTCAGCTCAAGCTTCAAAAAAAGCTTGGCTTCGAATGAAGCCAAACTGTTTATCACTGTAGATCACGAGATCCCCCCCCCCGAAGTTGCAGGGATCTTTTGCGGAAGTCCAAAAATATGTATATTGATTCTTGGAGGGAGTTCATATTCTACATTTGTTGATATTTTACACAGTGCAGATTGAATTCTGCGTCATATTGATTTCGGCTTGTGTATATTATAGGCATCGGACGGAAATGAGCTTCTCATCAATGCAAGTCACAAGAATCTTCCTAATACTATCTGAGTTTGCGGAAGGCCCAAGATAAAGTTGATTGATTCTCAAGAAGATAGTCGCCTTGCTCGAAAGAAAGTTGAAAGTGGATAAGTCAGTTTTTCTGACAAGAGGGTGCGAAGCATCGAATTATTTCTCGTGGCAAGGTCGCATTTCAAACTTCAAAATATTGACGGTTTCTCACGAAACGCGTTATTCGCACTTGCATACTCGGATCACTATATGCTATATAGACTGTCCGAGCTGATGAGATTTTCTTGCGCATTTCGCCCTTTTGTGTTTGAAGAAATGGTCGGCGAAAGTTGCAGCGGCCAAAGAGTCTCTTGAGATAATCGGTGGATTGCGCGACAAACTCATATTCTTACCCCATCAGATTTGTCAATTTTGTAGATCTTGAAAAGATCTACAAAATTGATCTGAACACTTTTCCTCGCAGATTGCAACCCTTTGGATTTATCTCTCGTCGAAGTCAAAATCGATTTTGTTGAAACGAATTCGCTGAAATTGGTAGGGGCTCAAACTTTTTTTTAAAAATACTTTGGTGAATTTGGAGCAGAAAATACCTAGAAACCTTTGGTACTCCAAATTCACTGATTTATCCTAGAAAAATAGTTTGAGCCTGTTTGAATACGTTCGATTTTGACTTTGATGGGAAATAACTCACCCAAAGGGTGGCAATTTGCGAGGAAAAGCGTTCAGATCAATTTTGTAGATCTTCCAGAGATCTACGAATTATTTCTGTAACCGTTTGCCCGAATATTCAATATATTTCGCCTTCTGATGGAAAAATCCAGAAAGACGTGAAAAATTGCATGTTTTTATTGTTTATTTATGCTGCGCCCCAATTATTGAACAATAATTCTCATCTGTATTGATTATTGGATGTGACACCTATCATTTAAGCCCAAGATCGTCTTGAAGTACCGATTTAAGCCACTTTCTCGAACCAGAAGCGTTTCTGGGAGGGTCACACTTCAGACTAAAATATCAACAAAAAACTAGATATCATCGATGTGAGTAGAACAGCATGGGTAGCATCATAAAGATGCAATATCTCACATTTGTTTTTCATGCTAATTCAGAGATTCAAAGTAGTCTATCGCTCACGCATAATTGTGCCCAAGTCAAATGTTCGAATTTGGATAAATATTTGAGGTTCACATTGTACTTGCGACCATGATATGTATGGGAGAAAAGTTCAAAAAATAAATTTGGAGGATTTCCCCAAGGGAAGAATCGTATTATAACCCTGTGTAATGTGTAAGTATAATCGTATTATAACATATTTAATTGAAGACTGTAGCTTAAAGGAGTTGAAGTGTGTCAATGATGTTTAATAATACGAACGTCCCAACGGTAATATTTCTTCACGCTCATGAAGTTGAGTATCTCGCTAACGCTCGTGCGTAAAGTATCTCAACAGTGCGTAAAGTTGTTACCCTCGTGTGTAAAATTTTCCGGCAGTGCGTAAAGAATCGGAGCAGTTTCGAAATAGTACATTTCGATACAAGGGCGTTAAACGTATTATTCGCGTCCGAGTGATGGGTTTCCGGCCCGAGCCGCAGGCGAGGGTCGGAATCATCACGAGGATGCGAATAATAGGTTTTACGGCCGTGTATCTAACTATACTTTTCGATACACCGTGCGTAAAAGTGCACTTTGCGCACAGTTTGTCGACTTTTACTCACAGTTTATCGAAAAGTATAGTTAGATACACGGCCGTAAAACCTATTATTCGCATCCTCGTGATGATTCCGACCCTCGCCTGCGGCTCGAGCCGGAAACCCATCACTCGGACGCGAATAAAACGTTTTACGCCCTTGTATCGAAATGTACTATTTCGATAAACTATGAGTAAAAGTCGACAAACTGTGCGCAAAGTGCACTTTTACGCACAGCGTATCGAAAAAAACATTAATCAACCGTTTTCCAATTTCGATTTTTACGGCAAAAAAGGCTGATCGCACAACAGCAAACGATTATTCCGGCATTTTTCTAATTCCTCCGGCCCCTTTGTGATTTGGTACCCATGGAGTTGAAGTCAAAGATGTTGCAGTTAGGGATCAAATTATGGGCATGCGGTTGCCTTGCAACCCGGCTGTTGAGAATGATTAAGTGGCTGATCACCTCCTAATCTATACTATGAGTACATTTTTGTCCCCAACTTGAGCGAATTCTCTTTGGATTTGTGATAACTGAATTATTATCGCATACAAGTTAGAAATTTAACATGATTGCGAGAATTCGCCGTTAACTCCAAATGTAAAGAGAATTCAAGTGAGCATGAGGACAGATACTGTCCTCATCGGGGCTTGATCTACAAGATCACGAATATATACGAAGATTCGTAGGTCAGGCGGCAATTCAATAAGAAATTGCAAGTCATAGGTAGTGAAAAATCATGAACATGAGAGATGTTGGTCATCGGTAGAATATTGTGTATTAATATTAACGTAGTTTCTATATCGACAACAATTCCACTAAGTTTCCCATATAAGTTTCATCCAGGACATTTTTTAATCTTTAATTTATCCTTAATTTAATGCAATCCTGTTCTTCATGTGCCAATGCATTCAAGTAAACTTCTACGTTCTGATAGGAATCAGGATATTTGGGATGACATGAATCATGTGACGTCTCTGATTTTCTTCCCTGAATACATCAAATTGGAACGGAAGTTGGGATGTTACATGGAGTTACTTTTCTTGCAACGAGATTACAATATTCGAGATGAATTCTAGCACCTCATTTTGGTTATGAGCTGGTTCAGGATATATTTTTTCTTGATCCATTCTTCAGAGTTTTTTTTCAAGTGGGGGGCTCCGCCCCCTACACCCCCCCCCGGCGAGGGCTTCGCCCCCTGCACCCCCACCTCCTCCCCCTTTCGCGCCCTCCACCAACTTCGGTGGTATGAACCGGACACCAACTTTCCGCACAGATATATCAAAAAGAATCGTAAGCAACTCGGGCGCAATTTTACGCCCTCGTTCCCGAAATTTTCGTGCGTAAAAGTGAACTTTTTACGCACTCATTTGGGGAACTCGTGCGTAAAATTTCTCAGCGCCCTTGTTGCTTAATGTACTAATTAAATGTCAGACCGCCAACCCCCAAGCATTAGTTATAGCATTCTACTTTTTGCTCGTTCAGAAATTCCGAGATAAAGACTGATTTTTTCCAAATACAGGCAAAAAGTTGATGAAATTCTCGAGTTAAGGAGTTTTTGCCGGCAAACTATTTGTCGAGTCAGAGAGTTATTCTCGAGAGTCCAGACTTTAACGTCGAGCTAGTCAGGGAGTTTCCCTCGTAGTTAATAGATTCACATCTTACATTGTATGATCGATTTATCTCGTTCTGAGCTACTATCTGAGCATTATTACATCTTCAAAATGTATTATGTAAGGTTCTCTAGCCCGTACAGTACTGTGCAAAAATTCCTGAACGGTCGCATGGAATCCTCTCTTGCAAAAACGTCGATTTCTCGAGCCCAGATGGATATGGAGGAATTTTGAAAGAAGCACCTTGAAGATGAGCAAAAATGCTACCTTTTGCTGGTTTTTGATCTTTCTCTCAGCCCTTTTTAGTTCCTCAAATAGCTGATGATTGATTATTTCCGTTGTGCAAATAAGAGTGTGAGAGCTCTCAAAGTAGCCATATTCACGGATTTTCCATGAGTTACGGGTGAAAATAGCAGAAAATGGCAAGAACTACGGTTTTGGCTGCTTTGAGAGCTCTCACACTCTTATTCGCACAACATGAAAAATAATCCAAAGATCATTTCGAATGGCATTTTTTCCGCTCTTCAAGATGCTTTTTGCAAAATTGTTCTATCTTCATCCGCGTCCAAATTACAGCCCATATAGTAAAAACGGGGTTTTCCTCGAAATCCTTGAACTTACATCAGCTATTTGAGGTACTAAAAAAGGCTAAGAGAAAGATCAAAAACCAGCAAAAGTTAGCATTTTTCTCATCTTTAAGATGCTTTTTTCAAAATTCCTCCACATTCATCTGGGCTCAAGCAATCGACGTTTTTGCAAGAGAAGATTCCATCCGACCGTTCGGGAATTTTTGCACGGTACTGTATATTGCTGAAAATAAAAATGAAAAAAATATTCTCAATCAATACATTTCTTAAAAACGGCTGATCAACGAGTCAATTTATAATTTTATCACTACGACGTTTCGATGACTATTTTGTCACCTTCTTCAGATCTCAAAACTTCATATAACAATTAATTGTATCAATCTGTAATGGACTAGTGTCAAAAGAATTTTTTTCGATCCAATCCATCAACTTTCAACCTTCCTCTTGAAGACTTATTTTTATGACACTCAGTAATCATGTTGATATTATTCAAAACTTTAACATTTTTTATATAAAACTTGTACATAACTAATCACAGAAATTTTCCAATCAAAACATGATTATTGATGGATCGATAACTTGCGTCTCACTGATTTTAGATTGGGCACTTCTTTTCATCGTTGCATCTCTTATACTCTTAATCGGTATATTGGTGTCGATATGGATACAGTGTCGGTTTTGCTGCAAGACCATAACAGTACATATCAAACTCGCATAGAAATGGTCGAATGAGACGATCAAAATAGCGCCCTCTCGCCAACGAGCCATGCAGCATCCACCTCTCGTTATAATAATAGGAAATCTTTGTAGAGCTATTTCAACCCACACAACACCGACTATCGTGCAGCCCACTTATACACCACGAGTGGTGCGCCCTTGTCCTCTATGTACAGGTCGAACTGCGGAAGTTCGGGATAACTCGAACAAGGCTACCGATCTCGACACTGTGGCTTCATATAGGTCTATGAAGTGGGTGTGGATGAGTACCGATTGAGAGAAACCTTTGAAAGTCAAACACCCAGCCATTGGAGATAGCCACCTGTGCTGAAAAAGAGTCCAATAAGCCCATCAAGGCCGAACAATGGCTTATCGCACTTACATGTGGAGAATACCTCCTCATATCGTCCAGTTTTTCCTCTTTCTCTTTCTCCTCCTTCGCTCAAGTTTCTTACTATACGTGCTCTAGTGTAACTCACGAGTCATTCTTGGCTCACGCGAGTATCCCAATTAAGATCGCTTGCGTAACTGACGTGAACCCCTTGCCCCTCTACCTCTAAGTCATACGTTATCATTAATTCGAGATGAGATGTCATCAATTTGACCCTTGGAACTCACAAAATTTGATCATTGCCATCAAGAACCTTATTACACGTCAAACGTTTATGTTGTTAAAACGGACCGTCTATCTGGATGTTGCATTTTCAAGATCTCTGTTTTGATTAGGACGATATTGTGCTGAGCTTTGATAGAAAATTCAGCAGATTCCAAACCTGAAGTGAAATACCGTAAAAATACCAACGTTAACCTTAAGAAAATTGAAAAGAAAATGGTTTGTGCCACGGTGGATGATAATACCGAAAAATTTCGGACCATACAATATACACGGTGTTTCAAGAGTAGTGTATTTTTCCGCATAGGGCGGAAGAACTATGAATTCCTTCTTCTATATTAAAGCAACATCACGCCATAGATCGCACAATCCATTCTAATCGATTGCGAAGAGATGTTTCACCTTTCTTCGGTCAGATCATCACGAGCAAAAATTTGGAACAAGTCTGTGAACATCATTCAAGAACATACGTCGCTAGCTGTAATATGTTCCAATAACCAAGAATATATGTCCCCCCAGTTTAAGAAATCATCTACATGGAAAATAAGGTATATGATCCCAATAAGAACCATCGTCACGGTTGATTGGCAAATGATCCATATGGCAATTATCCAAGATGCAAAAGAAGTTTCAAGTTTCAAAAGAAGCATGCCATAGGTCCTGTGACAATCTGTCACTTTACAATAAAATTAATAGAATAAACCTTTGAATTGGTCACTTAGCAAATCAAGAAGCCTCATCCAGATTTACTAGATAAATTGGAAAAAATGAGCATACGAGGGTCGGTAAATGATTCGATTAGAGATTTCTTGAGGGAGCGTTCTCAACTTGTTAGGATAGGAAGTATAAACAGCAGTGGCGAGAAAATTAGACGTGGGGTTCCACAAGGCTCTGCTCTTGGGCCACTACTGTTCATACTGTACATATAAGACATTTTTTGTGTTGCAGATGTAGGAAAGGTATTATCTTACCGCGATTTTTTATAGAGCCAAAAAGTGGAAGGAACTAAAAAATATAGTCAAAATCATGAATTAGTTCAAGTCAAACAAATTGATTGTAAATATCAAGAAAACACATGTGTTTCGTCCTGGTTGCCACGTGGATAGTATTTCCAATTTCCAAGATATAGAATAGACAGATGCCCATGAAGCAAAGAGAATAAGTAGATTAGCAGATGCAAAATACTTAGGAATTTATTTTGACAGCTACATGCGTTGAGAATAACAGATTGACACATTGGAAAATAAAATACAAAAGCTAGTCGATTTGTTAGAAAAATTTGGATAATTCATTGACATTAAAGGTCTAAAACCAATTTATTATGGGCTGGTGGACTCGGTGCTGCAATTAAATCAATTAGGCGCCTGTCCAATTTTATCCGCCCGGATGCCTCGTATCGTGATGGCGTCGGTGGTGCTGTTGGTGGGTCGGTAGGTTGGGGGTCCTGTGGGTCCGGTAAATCTGATGATTCAATGGGTCTGGTGGGTCGATGGGTCTGGTGAGTGGATGGATCCGGTGGTCCGCTGGGTCCATGTTAGTGTTACTGGTGTTGCCGGTGTTGCTGATGATGGTTTTTGACTTTACCGTACGGATTGGGCTACTTAGTTGATTTGATGGGCAGATCAGTTGTTTTCAGATCCAATGGATGGGCTGTGGCTGGGGCTGTGACTAAGGCTGGAGCTTAAGCTTTGGCTGGGGCCGAGGCTAAGGCTAAGGCTGGGGCTGAGGCTGGGTCTGTGGCTGAGCTAATGCTGAAGGCTGGAGCTGAGGCTGAAGCTGAGGCTAGGCTGGGGCTTGGCCGAGGCTGACGCTGAGGCTAAGGCTGGGTCAGCGGCTACGGGTGGGGCTGAGGCTGTGGCTGAGCTGATGCTCGGGCTAAAGCTGGGGCTGAGGCTGGGCTGTGTCTGTATCTGGGGCTGAGGCTGTGGCTCAACTGATGCTTGGGCTAAGGCTGAGGCTAGGGCTGGGGCTGGGGCTGGAGCTGGGGCTGGACTGAGGCTGAGGCTGGGGTTGTGGATAAGGCTGAGGTTGTGACTGGGACTGGGGCTGGGGCCGTGGATGGGGCGTGACTGAGGCAGGGGCTGGGATTGGGGCCGAGGCCGTCGCCGGGGCTGGCCAACTGGGCGAAATTCCCAGATACTTACTGAAGATTCAAGAATCTCACTATGCGCAACATTACACCAATTCAATAGTTCTCGATAACAGTTTCTAGGTTACATCAGGGAAAATTTTTTCCGGATTCACTGCATTATAATCTTAGTGTTACATTATTGAACTACAGAAGCGTTTCAGGGGCTCATACCATATCAGAGACACTTCCAAGCCGGACGAGCGTTTGCGAGGTAGGCAATAACGCTAGTTGAGTATTATAGCATTCACTGAGAAAAGATTCCTGGTCGCACGTCCCTGCGTTTCGCGTGCAACCAAAAAGTGGTATAGCCAGAAGAGCAATACCGATTTGGTCACTACTTACATCAAGTCATCGGAATGATTTGGCATCGGGTATTTCTGCCAAAATGAATATCCATAGCCCACATATTCCAAATACCCTGATACTAGATGGAATCACAGTTACATTATGACTACTTACCACGACAGCCATCTTATTTTTTGTAATGAAACCGGGGAAGGATCAGTATAGTCCAAAAATTTTTTTAGGTTATTCAACGACAATAACAAATGCTAATGCTGCAATGACAATCCAGTATTGGCCTCACAACAATACCACGTTACAATACAGCCATACTTTTGGAACTGCAATATTCTGTTCTCGGTGAGGGGAGGTGCCAAAGAAAATGCCCCAGAAAAACTAGAAATAGTACACAAGGCGATACTTAAGGTTATGAACGCCTTGAAAATTAGATCCCCCACGAATGAATTGTATCAAATTTCTGGAATGATGAGTGCAGAAAAAATTCTTTGCCAAAAGTCAGTAGAACTTTGCCTCAGAAAAGAAATGTATAGAAAAACGTATACTTACACTAGCATAGAAAAATTGAGTTGCTTAGTTTAAAGTACCAAGGAGAAAGGAACAAAATCGTTAACAGATACTTCTGAAGGATTGGAATTAAATGTATAAATCAAATTGAGCCAGGATTCAGAAAACAACAAAATTCGAAAGACATAGCAAATGCAACAAAAAATGGCTTCTGAGGGCTGATACCAATGGAATGAGGAGATTATTTGAAAAATAGCTCCCTTGAAATATTCATAGCATAAAAATGTAAGATTTAGTTATAACCTTAGAACTAGTTTTTAGAGATAGTTATCATTAGTATTTAGTTATTAGATAGGGATGCGGAAAAGTGCTTAGCACTCATACCCTAATATGCACCTTTCAGTTGAATAAATTAAATTGAATTGAATTCATATTCAAGGACATTTCCAAAAAGTCAATAAATTCTTGTGAGGAGCTCAAATTCTCACCTCATTCATCTCCACGAAATTTTTCCAAAAAAAGTCTCCATCCCGTCTACACTGCATGTAGACCACGTGCTTATTATGTCTGACTATACCCGGCACGTAACTACTCAATGTCAGATGAGCAGACAGGCACTAGTACCCAACACTTGACTCGACCAAATTTCTCTCCACCACCAAAACATTTGCATCAGAAATAACTTTGAATCAAATCTTGTAAGCCATTCAACATTCCTCTGATTCTCAGCTTTCCGCGCATACTACATGGTAACGTTTCGCGAAACTAATGAGCATAAATTCGGACGATCTACGAAGCAAGCAATTCTCAAATCGCAACGTTTGTATCTATATCTGTATTATACTTATATATTGAGCATGTTAAATGCCATATACACAGATGCGCGTGTTAGGGCCAAATTTATGCCGGAAATTTCGTTTGCTGTAGAGAGATGGAAATGGCTTCTATATACTCTGCGAGGCGAGAAAAATAATGTTACTCAGAAGTTAGAGCGCTTTCGAATCGTTTCCCGTTATATAGAGCGCAGTGCAATCAGGGCTTGTAAGATAATAGAATGTAACAGTAAGGTAAGGTATAGATACTACAGTGTATAGTTGGGCAGCTTCTGGGCCTCTCTAGTTATTAATGAACATCAGCTCATCAGCATATACTGTTTGCTTACCTTATATCTCTGGCCCATGTATTTATTCCGTGACTCTCTGGCTGTGGTTCTGCTCTTGCGCTATCAGACTCTTTCTGCCTCGATTACCATCGCGTACATTTATATGAGCAGTGCCAGCGATTCGTTATGCCGATTGCTCTCTTACACCCTCGGCTCTGGCTATTTTATTGCGGCCAGAGTATGTTTTGGTGGAAACGAAGCTGCGAATGGGATTGCCCGAGTAGAAGTTAATTGGAACAAAGTGGTGCTAAAAATGAACATTTCTTTGAAGTTTTGAAAGCTGACATACGAGCCAGGATGATCAGCGAACAATGCAATTAAAAATAGAAAGGACCTGGTCAAAATTGATGTGCACAATCATTCACACTGATTGTGAGTAAAGGTGGTACTATCGTGAATCGATTGACCTGATGGATTTTGATGAGATCATAAACATAGTTAGCATTTGGCCAACATATTACTCAAATGAAATCCTAGAGGTCTAGCTTGGACGTGCAAAAAATTCTGACTTTCCAAACTTTTGTGATTTTAACATGTGGTCTCATAAAACGACACGCTTCTGTTCGACTCATCGTTTTGACCTGGAGAATTCATATGAGTTTCCGTATTCATAACATTCGTATTCATGTAATGACTGGACATATACTCAGAAGTTGCTCCACGGAGCCTAGTTAGCTTGTGGCATAGCTGTGAGCAAATGTTCACCTGAATTCGTTGTGAAGTCACAAAAATCTCACTGATACGACAAAAATGCTTATGTTTGTGGCTGACTCTCTCCGATTATGAAAACTGCAGGCCTCTCAAATTTTTAATATACTGGGCTCAGACTAATACAAAGCCCCCAACGGAAGTGCGGGGCTGAATCGGTGAAGGCTCAACGAGCTCAAACAATTCGAAACTTTTGAAGACTGAGGTTATGATAGCTCGATGACAGTACTACCTTAACACGATACATTTAGAGTAATAAAATGATTTAAAGCAACAATTGCGCTATGAAGATGGTGGGAAAAGCGCACCTGGAAATTTGAGCGATTGGCGATGATATAAGCGCTTTTTCGATACGTAAGGAGTATTTTAGAAAGATACAACGTTTGAGCCCACGTAATCACTGTAAGGGACGGTAAATTGTGTACTCGTGTTTCATTTTAGAAAAACCGTATTACCCTCATGACTTCTTGACACTTTTCAATATATTTCTCGTTCTAGAATATGTTCAATCGACTGGCATGGGAACAATCAGATCATTTTTTTCTATTGCTTTGACCCTAGAGAAACTTTTAATAATATGAGGTCCACTGTGTCACCTAATAGAAATGATCCAAGCTTTTTGAAATAAGAAAAGTCCACAAGGGTGGTTATGAACTAAATTATTTCCAAAATTTATACCCGTTCGAAGATCTTTTGATGTCAGTGATATCACTGCGAGTTTTGAGTAATCTTTATAACGGTTTTATTAGAATTTTGTGTTGGAAAAACTGTTTCTGTCCATCCATTGATTCCATGCAAGTTCAGCTATACTCAATATGAGGCGCCAAATCCATATCAACGTCAACCTATCTCATTCGGTAATTTCCAGTTTCTTACCATTTCAAGATTCACAAAAATGCGAGAAGTAAAACAGGATGGATTGAAAGTTATGTATTAATGGTAACACAATCAATAGACTTTATTAAAAATAAAATGCGACTGGTGCATATCACGTGTCATCGCAAAATCAACTGCGACGGCATAGATACAAAATTGTATGTACTTACAAAATATATCATAAAATCTCTGTTTCTCTTGGGATACGGGGGTTCTGGGTACTGTACAATCGGACAAAATATTTGATCAGGAATTGCTGCTGGTCGGCACCTGCACCAAACTAACACCAGCTCCAACAGCAGGCATCGCCGTACTGGTACTATCAGGAATACCAGGATTCTGTTGTTTATTGTTCAGTGCGCATTTTTTGTAGTGCGTCCTCATATTGCTAGATTGCGAAAATCTCAGCTGACAATTGGGACAAGCATAAGGTTTCGTTCCCGTATGATAGTTCAAGTGCGTCTTCAGATGATGTTTCTTCGTAAAAGCCTTGGAACACAGATGACACTGATAAGGTTTCAATCCAGAATGTAACCTCGTGTGTAAAGTCATATTGCTTCGATCTGCAAAAGCTTTGTTACAAACGGAACACTGGTAAGGCCTCTCGCCAGAATGAGTTCTCAAATGTTGTTTGAGAAGCATTTTTCTTGAAAAGGCTTTTCCGCACTCTGAGCAAACGTGAGGTTTTAAACCTGTATGTATTCTAACGTGCATGTTGTATGCGACCCTCTGATTAAAGCTTTTACCACATTCTGCGCATGCGTATTCTTTGCGGTTACGATGAATCTTCATGTGACTGCTCAGGTAGCCCCTGTCGTTGAAGTATTTACCACATTCGGGACAACTCGCGGCAAATTCGCGTGTCCCTTCGTGTACGCTGCGGTGATACTTGTAGTTTCGAAGCTGGGAGAATTGTTTGCCGCAGTCGCAGCATCGAAATGGCTTTTCACCGCTGTGGGTACGCTGATGAACCTGTGACAGAAATATGAGAGTTTTTTCGGGAGCCAGTATCAAGAGATATTGAGATAGACTTATTCCTGGCAATACAGCGAGGGACCTGAAGAATTCTGAAATATGATGGAATCAAATCGAGTTCAGATTCATGGACTAGTCCTATCTTTTAATTCAAAAAATATTTCTCTCATCATGGAGATCCGTGAAAATTTAGATTGACAACGGTATCAAAACTTGAACTTGCTCTCTCCGACCCTATCAGTGAGAGCTCACCGATTATCATTGTATGCGCGCTGATTCGTGGGAGCGTTTGACGCTGATGAATCCGTGCGTACGCAATGATTGTCAGTGAGATTATTACCGATTCATTTGTGACATCGGAGCTTCCTGGTGGCTTGGTCATCATTCTTTAGCCTGGCACACATTCGAACTATGTCAGCTTACGTTTTAAGAGTCCAATAATCACGCCAAAATCCAATTCGTATCGTTTCAACACCAGTTTCTGCTCCGAGATGACCCAATTCATCGATTCTGATTGGGGGTTAGGTTAGGGCTATTATTGGATGCAATTTAGCAGACGAATCCAGAGCTGTCATACATCATAAACATTCGTGAAGCTGCGTCTGCATCAGTTGCGTATCGAAGATATTGTGCGTTAGGTAATGGCGATAAAATGTGTGAGTGCCACTGATGAACCAGTGGCTTTGCGCTCATGTTACTGAGGTGATTGGCCCATTCACAGAATATTCGAGAGTTCAGACAAGACGAGGTGCATTCCGTGAAAAAATCGTAGATCAATCAGTGAACCTTGGTGCGAGTACTGGATGTTCGTGATATAAATGGGATTTCATCATGATTATTCGAATTTTACAACACAAACTGACGCAGTTGCAATGCGTGCTAGGATTAAGCCTAATTTTTTTTCTAATCTATTCTTAAGAATAGCAATCAATAAGCAACTAAGTAACTATGAGGTTACGAATGAATTGGTAATAATATCACTGACCAATCAGTCCATACGCTCTGATCCATCAGCGTTAAACGCTCCCACGAATCAGTGCTCATGCGCTGATAAATCAGTGAGCTCTCACTGATTGGGTCGGAATGAGTGGACCTTCTGCGTTTCAAGACAGGGCTCTATCCTCGAAGCTACAATGGTTAGTATACTATGGTTCCATGGAATCAATGCTAGATTCCAGAGAAGTTCGACAAAATCTCTCAGAACAATTGCATCATTGAACCAAATTGCACCCATACTGTATGAGACTAGTGACATTAAAAAAACTTGACCATCATTTTTCCCGTTCCTTGATAGTATTCATTCAGCTCAGTATTCTTTGAGCGATTTCATTTACACTTCAAGAATTTTGGGTCATAGGAAAGATCAAGGAGTACAATTGGCGTCAATATGTATCAAATGTTCTGGGAAGTATTAATTAACGTCAAGTATCTCTAGGAGAGGGAAAAGCACTTTTGTTGCGATTGAAGTAATCGATATAACAAGTATCATTATTCGAACGGTAATTCTATAGTTATTGATCAATCTCACTCGAAAGTTCAAGCAATTAAGACATTTAGACGGTATGTCTGGTCGTAAATTCGTGAATTTCATTGCCATTGTACAGGGAAAAGTATTGCCAGTACAATCAACGACAGCGGATGATCCACCTGGTGCTCGTAACGTCCAATATAATCGATCGCAGCCAAGAAACTACAATTCCAACCACGTAAAATTACAAAGCTGCTCAGTTACAGGCAGTACCAAACGGGAAAAGCTACAAAAGAAATCAAAGCAAAAAGCGTAGCAACGCTGAAGGTGCGGCTAAATAACTTTATAGGTACACTTGCGCCTCGGAGGCATCTCGATGCACTTGAATAATTCTTTTTCTACGTGAGTATAATAATTTTGGTAGCAAACATCAAGTCAGAAAGTGGTACACTTGCAATTTTTCTTTCGTCATCGTTGCAAAGATTCACCCAATGTCCTTGAATACATGGAACCGGAGCATGGCCTGTTTCAAATTATTATGCTCGAGGGAATATAAGTATAAGCAAGTTGAACAAAAACGAGTCGGGCATCTTGAGCCGGTACTCGAGTATTATACCGATAGCTCTTTGAAAATTCCTCGGCTAGCGTCTGCTTGATTGATTTGTGCGCATACCCCTTTCGCATTTCGGTTTGCAACTCGCGGTTTCATACCCCATATATAGCTTATAATATTACACCGGCACTTGCGTTCTTCGGCCTGCAAACTCTCGTATTTGCACCTGTCTTCTATGGATATATATAGCACCAACTGTGTCCACTTGTGAACACAGTCGTATGGTGATTTGTCAACTGCGGCTAAGAAATCGATGAATGTCTCGTCTATTTCTACAAACGAATGAAATCGTTTCGCCAGTCGCGAGATTACGAGAAATGTCAATGGACAATGCAAAGAAAGACATCTCAAATGGAAAGCTTCGACTTGTCTAGGAGCCTATTGTGTGAAATGAGATTAAGTGCATTCCACTGGGACAGAGTTGAGAGTGATATCCATTCAGTATGGGACTTTATTCGCGTCAGACGAGTTCAAGGTCGAGGAATGCCCATTAATTATTCGATATAGATATTTGAGATATGACTTTTAACCAGGCATAGTTTTTTTCAACTTTTCAAGCATATTTGATGGAATTTCAGTCCATCTCATTCGTGGCATGATTTTCGTCATGCCCAATTTCTTGGAAATTGTGTGCCGAATCATTAGAAAACATGAATTTTAGCCACTAAGATACTCTTATCAGGAAGATGTCGGGTACCGTCGTTGTCAAATTCTCAATCATCTCTGTGAATCGTGATGTCTGCAAATAATCCCGATTCTATAAGACTCAGGAATTTGGTATCACTATCCAAATTCGACGTCTCGAAAATTTATTTAAAAAACTCGACAACTCAGCAATGTCATCTAGAGTTTAATATTTATAAGACCCCATTTATGTCCAAAGTTACGATTCCCGTATCAGGAATAAGACTGATTCGTACTAACATTACTAAGCTCGATTTGATATTGCTTTTCCCTTACGATGTGTGGTACATTACTTGAGTTTACTACAGAATCCTAACCATCTTATATTGTATAAAAATAGTCCACAATATTTTTTGTTCATTTGTATATTCCAGTAAGCCCATTTATAAAATTGATATATGATGAATTCCACGCCAAAGCGACCTACGGAAAGGGGTCATCTCTCAGATTCTTTTTTAACCTTTTTCATTCGATTCTATGGCCCAAAATAGGAACTTCGGACCACCTATGGGGCCCAAAAAAAATTTCTCCTCTCCATTGCACGCACATCCGTCAACAGACCGAAAATTTATCGTGTAAAAATCGATGCTCTTTTATTCACGGAAATGGGGATATCTCGAGTTTTTGAATAGCTGTCGATTTGCGGGTTGCGGCATCTGAAAGGGCATCAAAAAACCTATCGAAAACGTTGTCGGAAATTCCTTCTCTGTGATTTGGGGGCCTCCTGGAGGCAAAAGAGTGTTTTTCACTAAAATGTTGTTTTCTCAAAAAGCCATTTTTTTATTTTTTTAAAATCATATATTTGACGTAAAATTTTGCATTCTTTCGAAAAAAATGGGTTTCAGAGAAGTTTGGGATGATCCGAGTGACTTATGAGCCATTTTTTGAAAATTCGATTTTTTCGGTTTCAGAAAAAGGCGATTTTCTGCGCATGCGCACAAACGTAGACTTTCGGGACCACTTTCAATGGAAAGCAGTCAAAATTTCCTATAAAATGACTACCTGCAAAGTTGAAATTCATGCACTGAAACGCGATCTGCAAGGATTAATCATGTCAAATCAAAATCACATGAAAATTCAGCCCATTAACGCCTTCGTGGTGCCTGCTGAGATGACACATTCACGAGATCTTCTCGGGACTCAATTTTGAGTACGAAATTGACCTGAAAAAATTCGGACCACATGGTTTCAACGTAAAATTGTATGAACTTTCAAAATATGCGATGAAAACCCCCGTTTGAGGCGAACCCGAGGTGCTACATTCAATTTTTTGCCAGAAAATACGATATTTCACATTCAAAATTGCGAAAAATTGAATGTAGCACCTCGGGTTCGCCTCAAACGGGGTTTTTCATCGCATATTTTGAAAGTTCATACAATTTTACGTTGAAACCATGTGGTCCGAATTTTTTTCAGGTCAATTTCGTACTCAAAATTGAGTCCCGAGAAGATCTCGTGAATGTGTCATCTCAGCAGGCGCCACGAAGGCGTTAATGGGCTGAATTTTCATGTAATTTTGATTCGACATGATTAATCCTTGCAGATCGCGTTTCAGGGCATGAATTTCAACTTTGCGGGTAGTCATTTTATAGGAAATTTTGTCAGCTTTCCATTGAAAGTGGTCCCGAAAGTCTACGTTTGTGCGCATGCGCAGAAAATCGCCTTTTTCTGAAACCGAAAAAATCGAATTTTCAAAAAATGGCTCATAAGTCACTTGGATCATCCCAAACTTCTCTGAAACCGATTTTTTTCGAAAGAACGCAGAATTTTACGTCAAATATATGATTTTAAAAGAATAAAAAAAATGGCTTTTTGAGAAATCAACATTTTAGTGAAAAACACTCTTTTGCCTCCAGGAGGCCCCCAAATCACAGAGAAGGAATTTCCGACAACGTTTTCGATAGGTTTTTTGATGCCCTTTCAGATGCCGCAACCCGCAAATCGACAGCTATTCAAAAACTCGAAATATTCCCATTTTCGTGAATAAAAGAGCATCAATTTTTACACGATAAATTTTCGGCCTGTTGACGGATGTGCGTGCAATGGAGAGGAGAAATTTTTTTTGGGCGCCATAGGTGGTCCGAAGTTCCTATTTTGGGCCATAGAATCGAATGAAAAAGGTTAAAAAAGAATCTGAGAGATGACCCCTTTCCGTAGGTCGCTTTGGCGTGGAATTCATCATATACATTTGATATGTCGATTAGTGTTTTGTCTCAAAAAAGGAGCTCCTTCCAATAAAGTACCGGATGCTAGTCTGAACCACAAACAATTTCAAGTTGACCCCCATCGGAAAAAATGACTACGAACAATTGCAGATATGACGATATTTTACTCGACAATTTTGCATTCAGTGGCTCTTCGTGCCATGATAAAAAATTTCTCAATTTCCGAAATACTAATATTATCTGATTTTGATGCGATTAAAATATCTCAGTTAGTCCTCCATGAATCAACAAAGTTTTTCATTTTGCTCAGGAAATGAACTTTCGATTGAATTTTCAATGGAAGGCTTTGCATGCGGGGATCCACTTCCACAGGCAAGGAAAATGCGCATATCACAATTCTAAACAAGACAGAATATTTTTAATTGGAAATATGTCACTATCCAATATACTCCACTTTGACTATTGCCCCGATGCTTCGTATGTCATTCTTTCAGTGATATTGCAGGGGAAAGATATAAATCTTGAAACACGCGAGGATGGTGTTTGTGTAAATGTCTTTCGAGGTGAATGTTGATTGGCCGTGTCGTCGAGTTGGAAAAACTCCCGAGGCGATAAGATTCGAGCGATGACGGGAATGCCATATACCCATACCCCATACTTTTACCTGTTCCTTTTTCCAATCGTTCCCTTTGCCACAAGACTCGAGATGTATATGAAGACTTGTATAGGTATGCAATCAGAGAGCTGCGATGAAATTAAGTTGTCGAGTATTGGATTCGTAAAGATATACGACGACCGACGGTTCCGAGGATCGTCGTTGGTTTGTACACCAAGTGCTCAATGACGCGATGATATGGGCAATGAAACGCGTTGTATCTGAATGAGGCGCCGTAAAATTGAATTGCGGGTATATAATGCGCATTTCATTCCCAGAGGCTGAGTTTATGTGGGATCGAGCTATGGCTTCTTGCAGAGCAGTATCATCGCGGTCATCACGATGTGGTGCTGTTTAGTGATGGGCAAGCCGGGATAAAAATTATCGAGCTGATAGTCTGAGTGGTCGAAATAGGAACACTGTTAATCGCGAGTTAAAGGTAATGGATTCGAAGAACTAGAAAAATACGAGGTCCAGTAAAAAAGTGTGAAATTTTCGAAATTTCATTTCTACGTTTGATGTGCATCTCATTTTTTTTCTATTTAGTAGTTTCACTGTCATTCACGTAAAATCTGGTATGCAAATTGTAAATTGAGACTAATACTGGCCAAAAATACAACAATGTACACAAGTGAACAGATATGCTGCGGCGTGTGAGTTATCGATATCCTATGCATGCAATAGAAAATTCACAAAGCCTGGGTATATCGAATTTGGTCCGTGAGATGCTAGTTATTCTTTCCTAGAGTACCCAACATTCGGAGGCTATTTCCTTTACTTGTCCAACGAGCCGCGTCTTGTCAAATCTTTGAATTTGCGGTGTGGTGAGTCTCAAGTATCTGAGTTACCGTCTTTCGCCTATTATAAGCCACTCTCCAAATATAAGCCGTCGTCAGCTGAGGCAAATACAAGCCACCCTCCAAATATAAACCACTCTCAAATATAAAATAATGTTACAGACAAATATGACAGACCTGGTCTGGTGCTCTTGGCAAAAATGAAATCCGGAGAGCTGTTTTTAAGACGTCTTGAGACTATATTACCGTCAAATTGGGTAAATTTGGTACGATTTCGGTATTTTTTATTTTGTTTGCTCGGCATTTCAACATACATTGACAAAACGCACTTCTATTAGTAGTCAGTCGAAAGCCTACAGTCTCAGCTTTCGATTGACGGTCTACAAAGATAAATTTTATGTGTCTAAGCAGGAGCTGTTAGGACTTTTGTGAGTGTACCAAAGTTAGACTCCGATGGGGCAACTTTGGTACACTTACAGAATATCTCAGTTCTACCCACCACCATGCGAGTGAATTAATTATAATCATTCAGATGTCTTATTTTAAGCTGTTTGAAACATTTTAAAACATGATAGAACATCACTCGACTCAAAAAGGAAGCTGTCATAGGAAGGTGTATTGAAGTTACCCTATATATCCTTATGCTTCTTACCTAGAGTGGGGTAACTTTGGTACGCTTTTTCATGGAGGTTTTCCCGGTTTCTCATTCATTAAATTCCAAATGCTTCAAATACCCCAATGGGACGATGGTATCTTCAATATGGTGACATATGTGGTCAAAATGTAGTATTATTCACCCGTAGTTCGTCTCGGAACGCTTCTTGCCAGATACATGAACTGGACCACTCGCGTATCGGTGCTAAATCACCGTTTTTGGAAAAAACTTCGACAAACGTCTACAATCATTCACGCAGGATCTACGGTGGCTCAACACATTGTCTATGTGTGTGCCAAGAAGGGAGGATAGATTTCAGAGCGATAGAATCGTTTACCTTGCCGAACGCAACTCTGAAAGTCATTTTTCAGGGGTGTACCAAAGTTGCACCCACTGTACCAAAGTTACCCAGTTTGACGGTATGTCAATGTCATAATCTAGTGGCTTTTGCTTCATTCATGCTTAAATTAGATTTTCATTTCTCACTAACATTTCATCATCATACTCGATTGACATTCAATTTGTGAATTTGAATGACACTTGGATTTTGTACTTATTTCAAATACATCTAGATCCTTGACGATAAATATTCGTCTGGGAATATTAGCCACCCTCCAAATAAAAGCTATGCCCCAGAGCCAAAAAAAAATTATAAGCCATGACTTATAATAGGTCGCACGCGGTATTTGCATCAATGTCAATTCCAGAAAGGGATTTTAGACCGTTTCTTCTCCTCAGTCACGACATCTCCACGGAAAAAATCGAATGAAATCCAATCTAGGGCTTTTGACGGAACTAAAACTGCTCAGTACAGACGGAAATTCGTGATCCAAAAACGTATAAATCTATGTGTACCTTGAGGGAAGCTTTGGTAACGAAGGTCTTTGCGCAGTGCTCGCACCTGTGCAATCCTGGAGTTCCATCTCGTTCTGAGCCCTGTTGTTGCAGATGTTCCTGGTTCTGCCGACTAGTCAGATCAACTGACAAATCAGTTCCGCATATCTGGGGCTGCTGTTGGGATACCCCAATGGGCTGCTCACTATTATTATTGTTGTCATCGCTGCAGATTCTGCTCCCCGGTCGTGGTGGTTTTGATCCCACAACCATCTCCTGAATTGGCAATGGTAATGACTGTGACCTTCTAGGCTGTTCCATCGGCTCTTCTTTACATTCCACCTGAACTTTGTCTTCATTTTGATGTTCATCCGAGAGACTGCCACATAGCCTACTAACAGGTAGAGACAACGCTGGCTTGATTTTTGTCGGTGTAGTGATCGTCGTGGTCGATTTTATGGCCGTGGGGCTGCAACACGATGGTACGGATGCTGGTATTGGCGGTGGAGGTAGGCTAGCGGAATAGGCCAAAGGTGGAGCCGATGCCACGGATGCAGCACGACTATTTGCATATGGGCTGCAAAAGTCTTCCGGGGCTTGTTGAAGAAGTTGTTGATGGGGTAGTTCTCCGGCCATTGGCGATAGGCAGCACGAGTAGGCCTGACTGCCTCGAGCCACCCCGACTAGAGATGCACCTCGGGCACCAGCTTCTCTAACTGGTCCATGTTGTGACTGATGGGATTGCTGATGGTGAGGAATCTGCAACCAAAGCATTGAGTTGGTGATGAGCCAAAATGGATGTAACTGTACAGCTTGAGACTAAGAATTGAAGGCCGATAATCCATGGATCTTGGAATAATGGTGTGTGCCCGTGTCTGGGGGATGGAATCGGACGAAACAGAGTATGAAAATTCCCATACATTCGTTCAGATATTATTCCAATCACCAGAAGCTATTATGTCCCAAGGCCTTGGGATCTGTTTCACGTGCTCTTTCCGACGGAATCATTGAAAATCGCTCCCAACTCACTGTTTTGCAGTGAATTTCACTGCGAATCAGTGAAATATGCATAATTTGCAGTGCATATGCACTGTCAATCAGGGATTGGGAGCGATTTTCACTGATTCCGGCGGGGAAAGTGTACTGCCGTTGACCAGCTAGGATTTATCCGCACGGATCTGTTTGATAGTTTCCTTGAGACAGTATGCAAACAAATTCGCGGACTCGCGGCTAGAAAGAACTTTATCTCGATAGAGATATGGATCATTTTGACATAACTTATAGGCATTTCGAGGCGAAAAACGGCAGAGGCTGGGATTTGGTCCAAAAATTGACTAGTTGAAATATAGCTGCAATCTGACTTCTCATAAGTGTTTTCATTAAAAAAACACTGCTGCAAAGTATTCTTACTTTCACTATATTCATCCTAAATCATTTTTCACTCCTATGAATGATTAATTCGGCTGAACAAAACAAAGACAATGACACCGTAGTATTTCATCAAATTCACCGCTATGACGGTTCAATAGTCCGCCAAAAGTCAAACAAAGATCAAAAAATATTGTAGAACACAAAAAATTCATCCGGATGGCTCGTTAACTATTTTGTCATCTTTTTCATGGCTGGAGGAGGAAGCAATAAAAAAGCGAGGAACAAATAAATTCATGTAAAATATCGAATACGTAGGAATGACCGTGGGATGATGTTTGGAAGACTGATGCTTTTTGACGCACGTGAGTCATACGTCGCATCGGTATCTGAGCGTATTTCCAACTCTCGCAAATGTCTGAGAGGAATTTTAATTTCTCTCGTGATTTTGAAAGTTATTTATTGCAGACTAGCGGTAAGAGCATGTATATTGCACTTGGTGCGACCCAAAATCTGAAAACGCAAGCCAGTAGCGTAGTGTCACTCATTCTCGACTTATTCGCTACAGTGTCTTGGAAGGAGTGGCACCATGCAAGTGTCACTCTTATAAGCGAAAACAACCTGATGTGAGCACTGCACTAGGACAGGCAAAAGGCAAAGCATAAAGTGGTGAAGTTTTTCTCACGGCAAAAATTGCGGCTTCAACTACACCACTGCATGCAGTTCGTCACTATTTTTATACTTATACACCTACACTCGAATTGCCTTTTACCAACGAAAATTTTCATACGTTGTGGTGGCAGGTTATAAACTCGTGAGAAAAGAATCCGCTCTCTTTCTTTACTCGACGGTTTACAGTCTTTTTCTCTCATTTTCTACGATCGATAGGTTATCGATCACCAAGCGATACATCGATTCCCTCTTATACCTAATTATCGATTAACTGCAGCAAGAGTTACTGGCGATAGATCTAGCTCTGAGACGTGCCATGGCCATTTCATCGGATCTGGATTTGTACCTGTATATAGAACTGTTCTGATCGAATCGAATGCTGACTGGAGTAAAAAAAAAATCCTTCAGAGAATTCTACAAATGTGCGGTGAGATAAGGAGCTATGCAAGGGCAGGGCTGAATGAAAGATCATCCATTACATTCAGGTATCAGCGAGTGCGATGCATTGTTTGAGATACCGAATTGCATTCATTCTGAACGCTCTGATTTTTAATCTACTTCACTCTTTTCTGTTACAAAGTTTTTTAAATTTTACTTGAAGATTCAGCAAAAATCATTCATCATATTATGAAATCAATAAATCCTGGATAAAACAGTGTCTAATATCCATTTTTATTATTTTGTATTTTCGAATACTGTTGATCTCCTTCAATCTGAATTCGACCTTTCGGAACATTATGTATAAAAATGTCGTATAGAAGGAATTCAGTCTGAAAAACTAAATTGCAAATGAGAGATGAGGAAATGGTAACTCTCAGATGTCATTCCTAATGCCCCTTGAAAAATTCGGCAAGAGCTAGAAGAATTTTTCGTCCGATAGTCGCAATGACAGTGCAACTAGTAGTTTCCAAATATTCACTCGAATTCCAAGCTAGATCCTAATGATACTTAATGTAAATTCATGGAAAGGCGAGAAAATGAAAAATGTAAACGAGTCCCCGAAAGTTAGTATCAAAGGCGTAGGTGCACGAAGAGGTAAGTGATAGGCACGAAACACCTTGAGTATGTAAAAACCTTGCTCGCGTGTGGCCTCTCGCTCCCAAACATCGTCTCTGACATCGGTCCAGGTATTCCATTCTCGCGTCGCACGAGACTTTCAGGTAAAGATTCTTTATGTGCATTGACACGCCACGCCGTATACCCAAATTGTAGTTTGACTTCGAGTCCCAAGACCAAAAAATACATGCTCAGCCCGACGGACGTTTAATTTACGAGTTAGCGCCACTTTTTTCCACGTTCTAACGAATTAGAGGTGGCACCGTTATCTTTCATAGTCTCCTCAAGTATACTATCGAATACTATGTGACTGACCCATCCCATATATGTATATGTATGTATACCTTGTACTTATTGACTATAGATGAATATTCTGATATAGGTGCATAACATGCGACGATCAGTGAGCATTAGCGATGTATCGTAATTGAGAATAAAGGTGGCCCGTTGATCGATCGGCCAACTGGCTATGAATATTCTAAATCAACCGCAAAGCAAGATATACGATAACGTTAAGCTATTCCATTGACGACCTATGCAATACGTACGTGAATCTAAGTAAGATACATATACCGGACAAGCGCGAGCTCTCTTATATTTTATAGCGTATGTCCAGTAGTTGATGAATTACCATTCGTTAATCCTTGAAGACTTAATCGAATCGACTGGCCATCTTCTTTTAAAGGTATAATAGAAAACTATCGTGGGATACTTGGCTTCGACTTGAGGAACTGACACGTTTGATGGTATAAGTGTGGCTGAAGGTGGCGAGAATCTTCACAGAATTTGACTTCACTTAAAATGGTGGGAAAAGGAAATTTTCCCTAATTCTTTGGAAAAAGTCTTTAGAGTCTCACCCTGATCCCTGATTCGGAAGGAATTACACTCGGAATTACATCTGTGGTTTCGTCCAAATGTTCCATTTCATCCAAGAATTGATCATGAAATTTCCAGCCTCCGGATAAGATTAAACAGCGTTCTTCATGAGATGCACAAAATGACTAAATTATACTTGTACAGTCTTAATTTGGGGAACTTATTTCTACGATTTCTCCACGAAGCCGACCTCTTGAGGCCAGTTTAACATCATACAATACTTTTCCTTTACTTTTCCCCAAAGAGAAGATTTTGGTCAAGATCGGGGATGTAATATGGCACAACATCGTGTATTCAATTTTCCGATGTTTGTATGCATACAAAATTACATAAAACAGTATTCACGCCACGCTCATGATACGAGATTCCCCACACTTCCGAGCGCATATTTTGACCTCCGCCTACGACTCGGGACGGAAATCAGTCGCTCAGAAGCGAGCTACAGCCTCATTAAATCGGTGCAAAATATACTACCATCTTGCTGAACTTGAACAATATCTGGAATTCTTTCTTCCGTAAGTTTAAAAAGTTCCACAATAGTCTGCCAAATTTTAAAAAAATGACCGATGACCCGTTGCAAACGTTTGAAAATTCCTCAAGAGATACTACAGTGCGTAGAAGATCTCAAAGAATTCTCAATAGAATTTAAAACTACAACGAATGCATAATGCATAACAGTAGCCGGATAAAATAAAAATTATGAACTAGCATAGATACAGTAACGGCATGGGCGCGACAACATTCACAAAAGCTTCCCGTTCGGAAGGATCGAACCTATGTCTACCCTAGCGCCAAAAAAATTTGAATTCAGTGGTCCTGGCCCGCAGTAGTGAAAATATCCCGTAGAATAATACAGCTTCCAACCACGGCGTGACTTGTCCTCGGGTATATATACAGATACACTCAAATAGTAACCATGTCCGTCTGCAGACAATCGTTGCAGTTTCCTAAGGACCGGTAGCCGATTTTAACAATGGAGCATTCAATGCCACGCGCGACACGAGCTTGACTCCACAGAGCTTTTTCCGACTTGCCTATCTGCACGAGCTCCCCCATATATATATTTATGTAACAGGTGGGCTTTACTGAGCGCAACAATAGCCAACGGCGAATGCATTTCCTACATCCGCGCCTGTTGCACGCGAATTTTCGTTATTGTCGCCCGTCCAATGGATAAGCACTAGTGCCATTCTAAACCAAGTTCACGGCTATGAGGAGTGGCAATAGCTGCACCACTGAGTGTACATACTGTCCATTTCTTTCTAGCTCTTTTGCTCACTCTGTTCTTCTCTCAACTTCTTCCATTGACTCTTGCAGTCACGCAGTAAATATAAGCCAAGTGCACGCTCGGCACGAGCAGTGACCTACAATTTCTCTTTGTTTGATTTTCAACACACACATACAGCCGACTATTTTATTTTTATCCCACAAAATTACTCTCGATCGTCCCATCATTTTAAGAAATTTTTTCAATATCTAACATCCTTCTGTTCTTCATTTTGTCTAGATCATCGAAGTATAAGATCAGAAACGATATACGGAGAGCGGATGAGAAGTTAAGTGTAACAATCAAAAGTTGATAGCTAGCTCATTTTAACACTTCAGTAGACAAGCGTGATAATGGGATGATCGAACGAAACGAGCTGCGGAAACGCGAGAAACAATATTTATATTTAATCGTTAGCAAGAGCACTGAGAGCTGGAGGCTGCGTGTGGTTGATTGGAAAACGGTAAACGAGCCCCTCGCCTGCTCCTTGATTCTTCCATATAAAATACTACACTAGCCGTATGTATCGCACAATTCAAGGGCTGCGTAATAGTGAACTGGTAACGAGTATGTTTGCTCGTTACAACAAACCGCGACCGAATCGAGTGTCTCACGAGTGTCTCATCGACCATAGACCAGTTGACCCTGGGCCAACGATCAGATTTATAGTTGCAATTGACGCAACTGCACCGTTCGCCGCAAATCGGGTAAGCGTATACCACGAGTTTATTTGTAGTCTGTTACATGTAGCAATAAAAGTAGCTGATGACGGTCAGCAAGTTTATTTGGGTATCGTATACAATCTTGTTATTGAAATTTTTTGGTTTCGGTATTTGTAATCGCTACTAGGTCAGTGACAATTTTTGGAAGTTGTTCCGAGACTGCAGAGAGTTGAGAGGAAAATTGACAATTCCATGTACGTCATTCACGAATTCCCGCTGAAGTACCGCTGAAGTACCGCTGAAATACCGATGAAGTGCCGGTCAAATAATGCTCAGGTATTAGTTCAGTATTGCTCCAGAATTGCCGAATTACAAATCAAGTACAATCACATTACCACTGAATTACGGACTACATGGTTCTGTAACACTGTTCGACAGTAACTATTCCGATATTTCTCTGGTACCTTATAGGGTGCAGTGTTGCAGAGAAGCTGCACAAGTGTCGGAGTGGTACTTACGAACTACCTTGCCAACGTAATGCCATTGAGATACCGCAAAAGGACGAATGAAACATTGATGAGAAAGTTCAAAATTTGAATTGATGACGATGAGTCATCAGCAAATTAACAGAAAAAAGAATTGAAGTGTTGATAAGACGCTGGTGTCTACTTTTTCTGTGCACGAATATTACTATATTGGTATCTATCTAGCATTCATTCAGTTATCTTTCAACATCATGAGTAGACTCTTAAGGTGCCTTTCCGCCCTTCTGACATCGTTTACAATCCTTCTCCAGAATGCTTTTTCCCGACAGACATTTTTCCCAACAAAAATTTTTCCCGACAACCTATTTCCACGAACGCATTGTCTCGATGTCTTTTTCCCGACAGCATTTGACCCGGGAATTGGTGTTCCCGACAACTTTTCCTCGGCTTTCCTTCTACTCAAATGAATTCGTTGGAACTGGCTATACAATTATCGATATTTGCTCAGCATCAAGTTTCTAAGTGTTTTCTGCGATTGTTGCGGTTAACAGGTTTGTGAGTTCCAGAATCTATTCACCAACGATTTTTTCATCATTTTCACACTTTCTCTTATATTACAGTACCTTTCATAAATAATGGATCATACATACCTGCACTATTTTGATGATATCTCCGGTCTGGGGTCTGATCTTGGGTTGACAGAAATTTTGAAAAGAGCATCTTAAAGGTCTTAGAAAAACCTTTCGATCCATGTGATGGAATAAATTTTTTTGGATTTTTTCATGCCTCAAAATCGATGATGAAAATTGAAAAAATTTTCACTTCAACCAATCACCTGTCATTTTTAAGGAAGTGGCTCGATCGAAAAAATTCTTTCGGCATCTTGTAGCTCTTTTCAAGACCTTGGAAATCCTTTTCTCAAAATTTTTCTACGACTTTCCTGGTCCAAATTAGAACCGTATTGCGATTGACATGTTACGCGTGCGAATGCATATAATTGATGAGAGACGAGTAGGCCTGATATTTTCATTTTTCCATTCACCAGTCAGAAAATCATCATTCGAAACTGTGATAAAACATATTTTCTATGTAAAATTGTCTGAATTTTCAGAAAATGTCCACATACCACATAATCGATAACAATCCACAAAACCCATCCATCATGCCAGATCAGAGATCAGAGTTTTGTAGTGAATGGCGAATTTTAAAAGCTCGTAAAAACAGAACTACCCGAGAAAATCTAAATTCTCGATGAAAAATTACTTATAACTTGCTTCGGTCGCCCCCTAGAGGGATTCTGACTTCATTTTCTGAAAATTCAGACAATTTTACATAGAAAATATGTTTTATCACAGCTTCGAATGATGATTTTCTGACTGGTGAATGGAAAAATGAAAATATCAGGCCTACTCGTCTCTCATCAATTATATGCATTCGCACGCGTAACATGTCAATCGCAATATGGTTCTACTTTGGACCAGGAAAGTCGTAGAAGAATTTTGAGAAAAGGATTTCCAAGGTCTTGAAAAGAGCTACAAGATGCCGAAAGAATTTTTTCGATCGAGCCACTTCCTTAAAAATGACAGGTGATTGGTTGAAGTGAAAATTTTTTCAATTTTCATCATCGATTTTGAGGCATGAAAAAATCCAAAAAAAATTTTTCCATCACATGAATTGAAAGGTTTTTTCAAGACCTTTGAAATGCTTTTTTCAAAATTTTTGTAAACCCAAGGGGACCGGAGATATCATCAAAATGATGCAGGTATGTATGATCCATTATTTATGAAAGGTACTGTGTACTTCATATCATTTACAAAAAATTTGGTCCATGAATTATCATGGGTAATATTGAAGATCTCGAAACGAAACTCACTACAAGATTTTGTGTATCTCAAGGACGTCGCACGCCGTGAGGGTAGAACGTACTGGGACTGCAACCGTACGAGGAAGAAAGAATGTACCGCACGAGCAGTTACAGTCGATTCTGTACCAGAAGCTGAGGTGTCGTTCTGCAAGGTCCTGATCAATTGAAGCATCAACACTCTCCAGACCGGAAAGAATGTGACGCCGAAATTATGAAAGAGAGCATAGAAGACTTTTGTCAGTGTTTGTTATTGTTTATTCATCGAGGCATCTTGTAAAAAGTTCTAAACCACGCATGTAGATTAGAACGACAAGCAAGAGATCATCTTGAGCAGCCTCCCACTCAAATCTTAATATTACAACTACCGACAGTACGCAGACCGAAACGCAAACTACGAAGATGTACTACTGGCTGTATGTTGACGACTGTGCAGTGCATAATGATGTACTGGCTCTGTTACCTGATCGCGAGTTTCTGGAGAAATCTATGAGAAGGCGATGTCAGTACAATTTTCTTACCAATCCTAAATCGCTATTCGAGTTAGAAGATCTATCTGAGCGTTATCAGCAAACTCTAGTTGGATATAATTTCATGATCCATGATTTGAGGAGGAGAGACGGTGATCAGGTCGCAAGAGTTATAGTTTTTGCAACACACAAAATCTGGAATTTTTATCGCGAGGTCATACTTATACAAGAGAAACACTAACCTTGCGGGTCCTGAATCTGAACGAATCTTCGGAAATCATCTTGTTTTGGTAAGAAATGAAGTGTACCCAGAAGGGTTTTGTCCAATAGGCCTCCTATCCCGAGATACAACTATGGTGATTAGAATTGTCCATATAGGACCATGTAAGAATGTCCTATATACGTATAGATCTAGGGATGAAAGGTCCATTAGACGAAACCTTTTTGGGTATCTTCATCTCTCACCAAAACAAGATGATTTCCAAAATTTCGTCACGTTCCAGAACCCGCAAGGTTGTTGCACCCGTTGGTATTTTTTCAACGAAACATTCAAGGTTTACCGTACTTATTTCTCTGGTTACTTTCCATCTTCTTTGTCAATGAGCCACTTTTATTATGATCATGACCCGTTTCATATCAACTCGAATGATTTTTCTGTAGTTTCCAAACTACTCCGACATTTGTTACTCAAATTTTCATGATTCTGCGGGTTGTTAAGTAAAACTCAATAATATTTTCTCAACGTCTTGTGACAACTGTACCTATACCTTCAGTACTACATCAGTGCCGTATCATTGGAAACTTGCATGATTGCTCGGCAGTACTCCACGTGGTATCTCAATGGTATCTGACCATGAATTTCTCTTGAGCAGCATCTTGGTAGAACGATTGTATTATTCCGTCATTATCACGGTGAAACTTTATACATTGGCTATCAAAATCTCAAGCCATTTTTTCAAAAATTGCTTGCCCTATCCAAAGAGAGTTGAATATCTCCTGGACAGTTCTCATGCGGTATCTCAGCGGTATCTCTTCAGTACATTTACTTTAGCGGTACTACAGCCGGACTGTTACGGTTAGTGCGAGGTATTCCATTTACGAATGAACTCTACAGGCAGTAGCTGCTGAGTACTTGATCAGTACTTCAGTGGCATCTCACCGGTACTTGAGCGGTACTTCATCGGTACTACAGCTGGACTTGTGTAGATTTGATATGTAGTGTGCAATCCAAAGTCACTCTTGAACTAATACTAATAATTCTTAATACTCGGTCGATCAAAATAGCATCAACAAAACTTCCAGCATTCAATTCCAGTAAATTATCGCACTCGATCTCAACTCTCAGTCATAAACGTATAAGCTGTTGTGGCATCCTACATTTTCGTTGCCAATCGATCTGTCGCGCACAAATAAGCATAGCTTAGGAAGAAAAATCTGAAACTCAAATTCAGCCAAAGGCGACAGATAGATTCGCTCAGACATGCCGATTACCACCTCGATTCTTCGATTATACCTTAGTCTGTATCTGTTACATTGAGCATACCGGTATATATAACCAAGAGTCAAACTAAGAGTTGCAGGCTATGGTCGATAAAGATAATCGATGCGTTGCGAGTGTTTCGATCACACCCGCAATAAGAAGGCTATATTGGTGGTTTATATATTGTATACTCTTATGGCAATTCACAACCTCGAGTGGGACCATTAGTTAGTATATAGGCACATCCATGTGAGCATGTGAGAAGATGTACTGGCATCGTAGCTTATTCGATGATATTCTATAATTGAATGCAATAACACGATACGTTCGCACGTGTGAGCGCGACTCTCTCATTTATTCGTATCCATAATCGATGCGGCGTGTGAAGTGTATGGGTTATTTATCGCCGGATTAGCATTTTTATTGGCATTATGCGATTTTCAAAATTGTATTTTGCTGAATGAATCGCGGTGCCTCGGGAAGCTTCCATTTCCGGTCACTGATGATGACGCATACGTCTTTAGTATTGATATCGGGCATTGTTTGATGTTTTACGTGACAAGACGACGTAACGGATCGATGAAAAATGGCCCAATTTATCTTTATAATGCTCATTGATTCGAATCTGTCAAGATCGTTCGATTCATTACTCATCACCTTATATCCACCGTGTCCCGCTTTGATCCGCAAAAAGTAAAAATCGATATTCGATCCTATACGGGGGGATTACGTTCAACGAAACTCGTTGCTTTTGATACAAAAATTTCGCCTCGACCGCGTAGAAATTGTATACTCGACTGGTTTACCATATACACATTACGCACATTTATTCTTCAGTGTACCTGCACCACAGAGTCTGTTTCGAGTTCGTAACAGGTCGCTCCTCTCCGTTTGTACATGGGTAGTTTCGTGAAAATTTCGATATTTGGGGTCGAAAAAGTGCCAACCGCTAATCTCACTTCGAAACGTTCCGAGATATATTTTGCGACTTTTTAAAACATTTTAAGCATCAATTAACCCCGTGCACGAGTATAAAAATGTCCACTTATCGGTATCATAAGGATAACATTGTAATGCGGTAGCATGACACAGAATCTGACCTTTTAAGGCGATGCGGTCACCGTGCACGCTGATTTTTGTTCACAGAAATCTCAAAATCTTTCCTAATTCGGGCTAAACGGCGAGTTATCCAGGCTTTGTAATCATCTAACTTGGCCTGGATAACTCTTTGTTTAGGCCAAATTGGAAAAGATTTCGAGATTTCTGTGAACAAAAATGTGCCAATTTGTAGGTTAGGAAGTACCCGCGGGCAAGTTATTCTCGTTCATCACCGATAGTCTTGGGATTAATGAAAAATGACGAGTTATCCACCACAATTCAGATGATAATATACGTAATGGACAACTGGTCTCAAACTTCATATCATCAAAATTTTGAGGTACATCTGAATGAAATATAATTCCCGGGTTGCACGGCGACCGCATCGTCTTAAGCATGACATGGAATCCAACATTTGCCACTAAAATTGATCTCCTAGCCAAATTGTTGGCTACCACTGAAGATGAATTCAGCATTTGTAGGGTTTCGATAATAATCTTGGGTAACATGCAGTGAATAAAAAAAGTAACAATTTCGCCAAAAGAACACCAAAAGGTACGTCGAAAATGACTTGTACGATAAATGGGTCCGTACACATCATTTCAAAATTTCCACGGAACTACTCATATACAATACAATTCACTCGTAGTATATAATATCGTAATATATGCTTGTGGTTAATCACACGTTTAAAACTGCGTAATCGAACCATTCATTACTTGAGCGATTCACCTGCAGGTAAGAGTTACTGAGAGATGCCATTCGACGCATACTTACAATACCATATACAATTTTATGTACAGGGATGTTATATCTTTGTACGAGTGCCCGTATGGTCGGTGTCATTTGGACCCTGTACAGCAAGTAAGTAACAAGCATGTACGTAGTATACGCACTTGCAAAGAGAGATTTTAATAAATTTTACATTTTCACCTGCGTTATTGCAACTGATACTGAATTTGAGGTCGATGAGCGGCTGCTTCAAAGTTAATTAACTATACAAGAAAATTTTTACAAAATTAACACGACATAAGTCGTGTATCCTCGTTATACTCTCGATTTTACCTATCCTATGCATTGAGGCTGCAGTTTGTAGATACTTCCTTCTAATTCGCTGGTCTTTGTATAATAGATACACGCGTGGCCACCGTAGCTCTAAGTGCAACGCAAACATTATGCTCATATATGCATTATACGTATAAAGATTCTAGGGAAAGAAAGAAAGCTTCCGGCAAACAGATTCCTGCGGCGACTCTTTCATTATCTCGTATATGTAAGTTTTATACATGTATATGGTATACTCTCTGTGTAAATAGCGTCGCGATATGTCAAGTACTGCGGGACATTGGCGGACTCTTTCCTACGAGCGAATACTGTTCAAGATGATGAATCTCTTTTCAAATGCAAAAGTGCCTCCTCAAGTGCCTCCCTGTGCACAGTAGATAGAACGTTATGTTCCACGAATTCGCGGACTATCTTATCATCCGATGACTACCTTCAATGTTCAGTGCATACTCCTTATGCACTTGTACGTTATAAATTTAAAATATGGAATGTGACGTATATTGGGGTATTTGAGAAAGAGAGCGGATAGCTTTGTAAATCAATTTCGCGAGCGACGAATTCACGCAGTGCGAAGACGATAAAGTTTGCTATGTAAAGTTATTCAAATGATTCGTAGCTTTTACCACCCCGGTTTTTGTATGTTAATGAGAATGAATTAGACAGACATTGAATAGAAATTAGAACAGCATTTTTATCAGGCTATCCATTGTTTTACGCGTTGTCGAGTTAAAATATTGGATAGATTTGTACAAGCTCGCCTAAAATTTGATAATTTTCTCCTTCTGAAGCATAAAATATCGTATTGAGCAATTCTTCTGAATTATTCAATAAAATGATGACGAATTCCTCCAAGTACACATTATACTGTCTTTTTAGCGTATTCCTGGCACATCGTATTTCAGATTATTCAAAAGATTGAAAACAAAGAATGGGTGGTTGCAAAACTGTCACGTAACTTAGTCCACCATTGACATAATATGGATTTCCGTAAAGATCAATACAGTAGAAAACATGTAATTATTGGTCAGCTCATTGATACTGCTATTTTGACTACAAATGGAAAATTCCCACACTTTTTCGTTTTAACTGAATCGGTACGGGTTTATGAAACAAATGAGCCCTAAGCCGCGTCTTTTGGGAATTTTTGAATCGTAAATCCGAGAGATTTTGCTTATTATTTGTAGTTACATGAAAATTTGAGATAAGTCCGACTTCACTTTTTCCGTACGTTCATTCATTGGTGCAAATGAGCCAGTTACATTTCGACACTTCAGCTTGCTGTCGAAAAATGAATAGTTAAGGCCAAACTGCTCTGTTTTATCGACCTGGCCTAAATCCAACAATATTACTTTTTTTTCATCACTGCAAGTCCTCTGCGTATGTCATAAGAGAGAGTCGGCGCAATTCTCCATGGAATTTTCAATCGTTTTAAGCTTTGTTACGTCCCATAATTCATGAAATGTTGGGAATAAACCAAACCTAAGCGTCGCCATTTTCCTCATGTATTTAGCACGAAACTCTAAAGCCTCCGTATTGGCTTCGCCTCTCATCGAAATGAAAAAAATTTTAAGGCAAACGCTTTTATGAAGGCTCAATGCAATTCCCTAAAAAGTGAAAAATAAGTAAAAGTATGAACCGACTGCACCATAACTTGGTGCAAGAACGATGTTGAGAAGTTAGAAGTGATTCTCCCAGTCCCTGATGTAGTACTTTCTGGATTCTCACTTAGAACCTCCAAACGAATAATCAAGAATGCTGAAAACATTATCCTTTAAAATTCATATGTCATGGAAGCATGGGGTGGCCAAGAGAAAAATGCGATGTACTTCCCCTTGTTATGACACGCCCACGCTTTCATGGCGTGTGAATTTTGAGGCGATGCGGTCGCCGTGCAGCCCAGAAATCCTCTTTCACTCACGAAATAACTCAAGATTTCGACGATACGGAATCCGGCACGAGTTGTCCACGGCTAATTATCATCTGAATTGTGATGGACAACTCGCAACTTGTCACCAATGTCACCAATCACAAGAGCATCGGAGATGAACGAGAATAACTTGCCCGCGGGTTTGTCCCAACCTATGAAACAATCACGTTTTCATTCACAAAAATCTCAAAGAATACCCCAAGTAGCCTAAACGGCGAGTTTTCCAGGCCAAGCAGGATGCTGACAAAGCGTGGATAATTCGTCGTTTAGCCCAAATTGGAAATGATCTTGAGATTTTTAAGAACAAAGTTCAGCGTGCACGGCGACCGGATCGCCTGTGATGATGTTTTCAGCATTCTTCATTATTTATTTGGAGGTTCCGAGTGAGAATCCAGAAAGTACTGAATCAGGGACTGGGAGAATCACTTTTAACTTCTCAATATCGTTCTTGCACGAAGTTATGATGCAATTGGTTCATACTTTCACTTATTTCTCACTTTCTAGAGAATTGAATTGAGCCTTCATAAAAGCGTTTGCCTTAAAAATTTTTTTCATTCATTCTATTTTGCACTTTTTAGTAAAAGCACCCATGGTCTTCATCACTCGTACGTGTCTTGACTGTATATAGGTATAAAAAATACCCGACCGAGAGCGAAGTGACAGCAATGACCTTGATGCCGAAGTGTATAAATGTTAAATAATTAGCCAAACTTTTATTTTAAGGTATGACCAATGCGTCATAGTGACCACGCAATCTTGCACAGTTGCCATTTTTCAAATTATTCAAAACTATAACGCTATTGCCTCTCTCGCCGCGCCTCGTCCGGCTCGTAGAGGTTCTTGACAAGTCAGGGTCTCCTGAATTTCTTCTGCAGTTGTTCCAACGTGGTAGTTGTAAAATGATGGGTAATGATCGTTTGATGATATTGAAAAGAGATTTTTCGTACACTTGCATCGAAAGCCTGTGGTTTCCGGCCCGATGCATTGATAGGAAATCACGTGTTGTCGTCCAGGTAAAGAAACGACTGAGCATGCGCATCAGACCTCCGGTTGCAGCGTCGCGCGTTGGTCTGCTACAATGCATGCTCCGACTATTCGTAACCTGTACAGCGGTGTGGAATTTCTGCCACGGCATCGGGCCGGAAACCATAGAATATGGATAAAAGTGTACTGAAATAATATATTACGCACCTGCGTCCGCGAGGGGCCGAAAGTGACACATTGCGGCCGGGGTGAGTTGCAGCACGAGCCGCCAGGCGAGGGCGACATACCCAAGGCCGCAATGGGTTGCTTTCGTCTCGAGGTGCGTATAGTTCTTTCAGTACACTTTCATTGAAATTCTATGGTTTCCGACACGATTTCGAGGCAAAATCCCGCACCGCCGCACAGGTTAGAAGACGTCGGATCATGCATTGTAGCAGACCGAGGGCGCAGCCCGAGGTCCGCGATGCGCATGCTCAGCCGTTTTCTGCCCTGGGCAGCAATGCAGGATTTTCTGCCCCGGCTTCGGGGCGGAAACCACAGGCTTTCGATGCAAGTGTACTGAAAAGAAGTATACGCACCTCAGGACGAAACTAATCAATTGCCACCACGGGTATGCCAACCTCGCCTAGCGTCTCGTGCGGCAACTCACCCGGGCCGCAAGGGGTCACTTTTAGGCCCTCGCGGATGCTGTGCGTAATATACTATTCTTATGAAGTTCGGAAAAATGGGATATTGTGAATCAGTGGAGATTGGTCAGTCAGTCCCAACCATAACCCACATAGCCACGTAATAGACCTAATTAAATCGAGCTAGACCGCACTCGGACCACACTACTATGGTACTACAGTGAAACCTCTCTTTTCGGATACCTCGATAATGCGGACGACTATATTTTTGCGGAGACTTCTCTGTGGCCGGCGTGGCGCCCATATTCGGCGTGTGTAAACCTATCTTCAAGGCGGACATCTCTATGAGACTGACACTTTCTTGGCGACCGAAGGTGTTCGCCTGTAGTATGGTAATACTAGGGCACTACTAGTCCTAGAGGTACTAATGCGGGATTAGGGGTACTGGAACCTTATTGTTAGTAAGGTTCTACCGTACAACCCAAATTAAACGGAACTAAAACAAACCAGCTCAGATCATTCATCCACCCATTCTATCACATACCCATCCACCCATGACTCGTACGGCCACTCATTATACTCTATTCCATCCACGAAAGCAAATCGATACGCGGTATCCTGACGGACAAATTTCGGTCTGATGGCGTTTAACTATATTTAACATATCGAGAGTTTGATTAAGGAACAAGGATTGTATGGATAAGAATGTACTGAAACATTACGTTGACTTAATAATACGATAATACGGAAAATATTTTCGACCATCCATGAAAATGATATTGTTGACATGACCAGGTCGATAAAACAGAGCAGTGCGGATTTGTCAAGACTAAGAGTGTTGTCCCGATTCCTCAGTGAATGATGAATGAATGAACGTGTTATGTCTGATTAGATCACTCTCGTAGACGGGGTTCACTGATATGTTCCAGTTTGACCAATAATCAATCTCTAAAATAACTAGAAAAACGGAATACGGTGCATTACACGAAATAACATCGCCCCACAAAGCGTGGCTCATCTGTGCATATACCTATAGTTTCGAGATAAGTGCACGTAGAAGAATGAATGAACGAGAAATCAGTGATACCTTACAATTGATCAGATTACTCCGATACAAGCTTATTCACACCGGCACGCGCCCAATACTCATTCGATATTCCATAGCACTTTGGATAACCAGCTTTCTCGTTATAATATAGAGTCTGGATGATAAGCTGAGCAAACGAGATATATAAATGTAAATGAGCTCGTCACTCGTGCATCTCAACGAGCTGAACCAAACACGTATATATATGCACCGTAATCGATGGGCCGATCGGACCGCCCGCTATCGGATATAATAAATTCGTCAATTTTATAGGAGCCGGGTTTATAAAGAGAAGATTGGTATTGGTATAGAGAGGCAGAGAGGTGGAGCTGCAGCGCGTGGCTTCGATTCAGATAATAATTTTCCGATTCTTAACAGTGATTCTAGCTAGACATTTAGAGAATGTCGTTCCGTGGGTTCCATCACATAGGTATCCTACATGAATTTCACTTACATACTCGAGTCTGATCTTGAGACGATGTGGTATGAAGTGGTGTTATCGGAAGATTAGCCAAAATCGGATAGATGTAACCGATCGGAAGACCCGGCCCATATACCGGTCTCTTCAATACGTACACATACAGGGGTTTTTTTTAATACAATATGCGGCATCTGCGCGTATTTAAAAGATACCGATACCAAAACGATTTACGCGCAACTCTCAGCACGCATGTGCATCGCCTTTTCATTCACTAAACCACGGCCACCTCAAATATCTCATTCTCATCCCATTCTATACATCTCAAAGATCGCGTGGAACCTAATAGACAGGAACGCACCGATACTATGCCGATCGATACCGATCTCACTCGAATATATGTATACATAGCTGCTCACACGATCGACTCAGCCTTTTCTTCTTTACTATCTTCTTCTTTACTCTAAACTTTAGTTCGACATTTTAGAGAGAAAGAGTCTATACCCAAGAAGTTTATAGACAACTGAGTATAGTTGAAGAACTGTATACGAACCGATCGTCTACTATGTATCTATATTCTTCTGCGAAGTCGTTGATGTTGGCGTTTGCCGATCTCCTGACTTTTTAACTCTGCGCTTGTTAGACCCGTAATACTTGCTTTAGCACATAATGGCAACGTTCGCATTCCAAAGAATATATCTACAATATGCGTGCATTGTAATGTAGCCATAGACTTTGCTGCTCTCTTAAATATTTTTTTTTGCAAATGTAATTGCATATACTGAGTAGACGGGTTACGGCTTCGGTACGAATATTTCATGGGTGAAAATTGACCTCCCGCGCAGAGGTATGGACATTTTTTATCGCTCACAAAACGGCACTTGGCGTATTTAGTATTATCGGCAACTTTGGTGAGCTATTCGGATCGGTAAAGCGAGACTTTTCATTGGCACATTCTAGATAATTATGCCAGTTGGCGAAAACGGTACTCAGCGAGTGACTTGACAACAAAGCTTTGAAAATTTCCCCTTCGTTTATTGAGAGATGTTGCAGAATGGTCAAACGATTTTCTTTGCAAAATGAATACGAGAGTGTCTAAATCCTATCATTTATTGGATCGTATATTGAATGGTGCCAAGCCCCATGACTTAGATAAAGGTCTGAAATCGTCTAAGTGCTACCTGAAGAAAATATTTAACATTTTCATGTGCTGGACAGCTTTGGCAAAGTGTAACGAATATGAGATGTAAATACTCCTTTGCATCGTATTGCTCCAGGGTGATCGCTAATTGAATAGAAATATCTGTTTATACATTGAGCATACACATTCTACACGCATAATCTCACCAATAAGATTATCAGTTTATACGAGCATTACGCATTACGTTATACATTTCACTGTATCTACCTTTGATACTCGATCGCTGTTTCCACCATTAGTTTTCCTTTTCAAGAGAGTCCTCATAAACAATTCTTGAGTTTACTTTTATACAACGCAGTTGAATTTTTTCAACCATAGGTCGAATCAGATGATTTTCAAGAGTCTGCTTAGTTCTCCGGAAAGTCAAAAATTTGGAGGAGTAAATTCTGAAGAGTCAAAAATTCGGAGGGATTGAATTTTCAAATGCAAAATCACGGAAACTCGGGAAAAATTTCAGAGGTGTAAGAATTTGGAATGAAAAAATTTGGATGGATAGAAATTAGAATTGATGAGAACTAGAGAACGGAAATGTTCAGATGGAAATTTTACACGAAATTTTACTAAAAAATCCGAACAATATGGGAAATTTTATCCGGAATTGATATGAAACCGTTATTCTGAATTAGGGATTCATTTTCCAGTTCTCATTCATTTCTAGAACCTCCCAAACTCCAAGGAGTTCACTCAAACTTTTCGGCATCATGTGATTTTTTCATCCAGTGTTATCGGATATTATACAGGATCGGATAAGTCCAATGTACTGAACGATCCAGATTGATCGCGGTACATACGCATGACTGGACGATCGGCTTTAAGGACATCAGCTGATTTCTAAATGGCTTTTACCGGGGATGAAAAGTGATTCCAAAATTCTAGAGAAAAAATGTTTCGGGATGATGAATGTTCGACACCATTTCTAAGGGATTCCGCGCAGCTTTAGTCTGACTTCTGAATACTAATTTTGCACATCAGATGCACACGCTTACTAATGACACATATGATTCCAACAACTGCAGGCTCTATCGAGTTCATCAGATGAGGGGAATATTCTCAATTTATTGAAGTGGCTTTTCACCATAAAAAGGTTGAAATTTCCTTTCGAATATTTATTGAAACATTCTCATCCTGGTTTGACTGAAAGTTTCAGGCTAACAAGGAGAGGCCAGGGAGTGCGGGTCACGGATTCGGATGAAACTTTGGCAATAGTCTCCTTTTAGCACCAAAAGACGATACCCAAAGCCGCAGAGTCTAACGCTCAAGCGTTTCCGAGATACAGGCCACAACCCATGCATTACAGTATATCTATATATATCATTTCCCCACATATATAGGTATACTGTAATGCATGGATTGTAGCCTGTAGCTCGGAAACGCTTGAGCGTTAGACTCTGCGGCTTTGGGTATCATCTTTTGGTGCTAAGAGGAGACTATTTCCAAAGTTTCATCCGAATCCGTGACCCGCACTCCCTGGCCTCTCCTGGTAAGGTGGAACTGGAACACGCATGAGATATTATAAGAGAATTTCAGAATAAATTCTATAGAAAATAGATCTGTAATATCCTGCATTCGTGATGATTCGAGATACTCTGAAATTTTCGATGACGATACAGAAACCATCATACTGGAAACTAGATAAATTTCAAGTTTGAGACAAGGTTTGAGTCGCGAAATCACCAATGTTAAAACACGTCTCACCAAAAATTTTTGTGATGATTTCAAGAAGTAATTGCAAAACTGCACTGACCCCCCAGTAAAATAAGGTTTTTGGTTTTCGATATCAACCTCTGCCGTGAATATAGAAATTTTTTGAAAATTGATTTTAAAATCTGAGATAAATGGAGCGACATTGAGTTGGCAGGTTAGGCAGCAGTACCAAGAATAATACTGTGTTTCATCCGAGCTTGGGCTACTGGTAATCTGCTCAGTACAATACTTACAAGAAAATCCTCCCATGAACGGCTAGAGCAACTCTTTCGACAGGAAATTTTGATCCAAGGAATTTAGAGTCAATATTCAGAATTGTCACGTTTCTCATAGTATAAGATCTTTTGCAATTAAAGAACGCGTTTTGATAAATTCTCAATCTCAATTTTTTCCTTAGAACTCTCGGCCCGGAGATTGTCAAATCAAAACGCGATTTTCTGAGTCCATTTTCGTCATCTCGTGATTTTAAATTCATCCTAGCAACAAATAGAGCCCATCTGTCATGAAATATATTTTCAAGGGATTCACTTGATCACTTGTAGTAATCCGCAAGTTCGAGCCCTGTAAGATGGCGTTGAAGTCAGATCTCTAAGGTAGAAAAAGTCACGTGATATGCAGAAGGCAAGTTCAAAAATTTAAACAAACTTGGCACAAAGTTATTTTAACAACGGTGACTGATAAAATCGTTAAAGTTTACGGGTTTGAGTTGATGGAACATTTAGAGGACATTTAGGGTTGTAGACCGAGTACCAGACCGTTCAGTGATGGCTTGTTTACTGTTTACTTCTACCTTAGAGAGTTTCTTTTCCTCGCCGCTAGATGTGACACTTTTGCTCGAACGTGCGGATATCGTCTCAATCAATGATTTTAAAAAGAGCAACTCACTTGCTGAGACGATCTCGTGGGACTTGGTACAATAGGACTATTCCAAGACGACGATGTGGTAGCAGAACCGTTTTGCTCCGTGACCGAGGAGCAGTTCTGCAGGTAACCAGTTGAACTTGCGACAAGAACCGGATGAGGTGGTGGCCTGGGAAGTGCCGGCTGGGGCCTTGATATCTGGGCCCAAGGCGAAGCCGTCACATGATTTGCAACCTGCCTCCTCGGCTGCTGTAACCTTGACACGATCCCCGTTGCCGTGATTCCAGCGGCGGGATTACCAGTACACCATGTTGAAGTCCTTTCGAGGGATACTAAAGCACTGGTACAACCACAATCGCATCCAGAATCACAAATCTCAGGCTTGGGTTGCTTAGCCATCAAAGCAAGCGGTAACGGAGCCCAGGGTAAAGATACACCAGGTGTGACACCGAGATTTGACGTGCAAATGGTTGTCGTAGGTTCCAGGGCAGGAAGTCGAATTCGTAGAGCTTCTGCTGCACGGACAAATGGATCGAGCAAGGGTCGAGGTAAACTGGCACTGCCTGTGTACACGAAACCTAGTAGAGCAGCCAGTTCTGGACCTTCGGTTTCGGCAAGAATTACTGTAATCGGTTCGCCTGCTGCACCGGTACCATAGCCAGCCTCGCTGTGCGCTAGCAGGACTTCCTGTAACATGAAAATTTGAAATGTGTTAGTCGATAGACTTACTTGGATATCTATAAATTATATACTGAAATGCTTGGCTCAGCATGTCAATTTTACTGACGTGTGATCCGGCAGATTCAAAATTGAGAGGATGATGTCAAAATAAATCGTGCACACTTTTGATTTCAATCATTTGGAATGGGTACGAGAGTCAACTAATGCGGAAGTATCGCACCCAATTTGATAAAACTATTTTTAGCAGACGATGGATTTTTTGGTGGTAGAGCCATCGGGATCACCGTTTCACATCAAGAAGATGTGAAGACATTTTCTAATCAGACAGATGGGCTCTCGAAATCATTACCGAGTCAGTCCGAACTGCTCAAACGTTATACACAGACAAGATCGATAGACGCGTGATTCCGCTATAAATAGGAGTGTGTGCTTTGGGATAGATCCCGAGTAATCTGCAGCGGCCCATCAATCAATTGTCTAACGCTTCCGAACGGGACCGAAACTCAATCGTATTACAATCCCTGACAAGGACTTTCTTTTTTTTGTTCATCACTTTAAGACACAATGTATTTGATGATAATGATGATAATGATGATGATGATGATGCTGGTACACTCTGGTATTATAACTGTACAACATTAGGTGTTGTAATCTACAAAATGTGCTCCAACGACATTGTGTAGCACATAAGGCTGACAAAAAAATCGATGAGCTGTTCCGGTATTTATAATGAGTGGTCCGAAGAAAACTGCATCCAAAAAATTTCTTCGACAGATCCCAAATGATAATTACAAGCTGCTGCGTATCCTCATAGCAGCATCGAGGTGCTCCCTTAGGGTCGATTTACGTTGTGCATCATGAATAACACCGTAGCGTCGTCCAACGCTTGATGAATTCATTTGAATTTCCAACAGGAGTTGGCCCCAAGGATGCAATTAGGGAAAGGAGCCCCGAAAAAAATTGAAACTAAGTGCCAGCTCTGCATACTCGTGAGGTCTACATAGTCATGATCGCGCCACGGATGATGGATTGGTGGGACGAACTCTAATACCGATGTGCGATCGATAATCTTGACGAATGATTGTAGAACGCAGCTGATGCGATCGAGTGCACTGAACTTATCAATGAAAACCTGCCTGTCATCTGGCAAGTGCACACATTCTTGTGTGTATTCAGAAGTCGTTGATGATGATGATTATTGAAAATGACACACATTTGATGCGAGGTTCCATTTTCAGTCCCTACACGCCTACAACGAGAGTCTTCTCATTTTAACATGTCTTCTTAGCTGCTCGCCGAAATTTCATTTGGTGATCTTATCTTGTCACCCTGCTTACCATAGTGCAATCGCCCAGTTCGATATAATTATTCTTCTTTGCACTGACGAATATTTTACACCGGATTCTTTCAAACAACGTAAGGTTTTCAGCCTAGGCCTACATCATTTCTATGATCATTGTTTTTAGCCAACTAACGAGCAACTAACCACGAGAATGATTTCGGATCCAGATCACGAGATTTGTAACATCTCTTTTCCAGCAGAAAATAATATTCAAGCTCACAGACCCTTTTGTTTGAGCGTTTCCCGACTACTCCAAGCCCTCCTTTTCAAGACATTAGCATTGCTCACATAACCTGAGTCAAAGGGTAGTCTGAGTCTACTGACAAAGCTGATGTAATAATCTGTAGCTCAAAAAAGCTTCAACAAAAAGGTTTATCAATTTAAACATCACTTTCTGGTGCTCACAAGAGGCTATCCTTATAATTTGAGTCAAATTCTCTCCTGGTGAGACATTGTAGTTCTTTCGAATTGACTCACAATCCAAGATGAGCTTGAAAGACAGCTATATCACTATAACCTAGTTTGTTTTAATTCCGAAGTAAGAAATTGATCACAAAAAGGTGATGTGATTCATCTAGAAAGTTGTCAAACGATTGGAAAAACACCCGAATTCTAAAATCTCATGAGAAAATCACCTAAATTTCATTCTGTGGGTCAAGTGGGTTTATTCTGACACCGATGAAACTCAGAATTACGGTTTTTTGATCCATATAACAGGCTCATATGTCGATCTAAGTCACAGTTCTTGTAAATACCTTGCCAACATTCATCTCATTTACGTATCGAATGCAATTCTCAAATCATGTCCACGTGCTCTGTTATACACAGGTAAATGTACCTTTAGATAAATATTTGGAATCTCCCATAGAGAAGCAAAATATTGGAATCCGCCGTTTTGCGCTTGTACGGGTCACGAGTCATGAAAACCTATATAACGCCACATATTCGTGTCCATAGTATGTATACCTTGCCCATGTATGACTGCAGATAGGCATTTAATATTATTAATGGCACGAGTTGCAGGTAGGAGGTTTCTTTGCGCGAATGTATCGAGAGATCGTTATTCTCGTTTACTGCTTAGAGCTTTGACTTTCATACGACTTCGGTACATCAAGTTTGCAGGTGTTCTCTTGGCGAATATTATGCTCTGCTCATCCTACATATTCTTCCTCTTCTGCAAAAGGTATATGCAATATCTGTATTGTATACTATATACAAGTTGTACTTACGACGAGTGAATTGCATTGTTCAAGATACGCATTATCTCATACGCGCTGCTAAAATACGCCATATATACATCGATGCTGTAGGGGGATGTACACGTACCCCTAAACACGTCATATCGTAATCTCTATAAGATATGTGCGCAAAATCTCGATATGTATGGATATTGCAGTTGTGTAAACATTCGTCTCGGAATCTTGTGGTGGGTCGTAAATGGATTATATAGCAAAGTATGTAATGTCCACGAGGAAAAGGAAATGCACACAGAGATGATTCATATCTCGGAACCGTTGGCATTGAATACATATGGATATTCGCGTACACATTAATACGTACACTATCGCAAGTTATCTGACTATACAAGTTAACAAGTACGAGGTAAAAAGTTGGTTACAACTTCAATTTGATACTTACCAGCAGGTGTTTGAATTCATCATTTTGGCGATCAAAAGTATTCAAAGCAGTACTCTACACGTTGTTAGTAAACTTGCAGGGAAATTTTTGGGTGATTCCGCGGAAATTGTTACCATCACTTAGGACTTACGAGAACAGTTTTGAGTGACGCTGTTTTTCATCGCTTTTATTCTACTTCCATGTCTCCCCACTCGACGCTCGGACCACCTATTTCTCATCCTACTCCGCGATTTTCGACAATTTTCCTAGAAAAATTTTGTACGCTGGCTTGTGTTGGTGACGAAACTTGTGTCCGTGTGAGCAATTAGGTAGGGTCTCTACCCTCTCTACGGTGAATCTGCGGCGATTGGCTGTACACCGCGATTCTTCGTGGTCGCCCCGCCCATTACCGAACTTGTCAAAACCTGATGCATTGTCGGAACTTGCGACTCGCAAGTAGTAAGAGGACAAGGAATGCTGTCTCATATCATATGCTTTCCTATGCACGGGGTGGCATCAGAAACGTTTCAAATCGTTTCGATCGCGGTCAGCGCGCCGAACTTTTTCACGGTCGGTTGTCACAATGCGCCTGCAATGCGTACACAAATTCGCGAATGCCCCGTGCAAAACTCCACGTTTCATTTCTTCAACATTCGTAATACGTGCTGTATTAGAGAGACTATCTCGGAGACTAACTGTGTGATTTCAGACATAATTAAATTGAAAACTATTCAAATCGGAGGAGATGTCGTATGCACAGAGTTTTGATCTATTGGTTTTTTCACTCAAATATTCTGATATCAGTCAAAGCGATGTCTAAAACTCGTTTTTACCAATTTATTCTTGCTCTAGACACCGCTTTCTACCCGAAAGAGTGGGGACTGATGGTTCCTACACATAACGGACTTATGGCATTTCTGCGACACGCCATTGAAATGCTCACATCTGGTCATTTCATGCACCGAAACAAGTCCGTACCTGAATATTTTGTGTTGCAACTAGCACGAACGTTCTGTCCTAGAAAATCATGTCACATTTCATCACACCCCAAAGCACCCTGTCGAGCTTCTTTGAGAGAGCGGAAGGCTTTGTCCCGCGTGTCACCTTGTTCCATTTGGATAAGGTTAAAAGTTCCCAGTGCAGCGCAGTTGCCAACGCGGACAAGATAAAGTAATAGGTGTCCGTGATGGCCGTAGTTGAACCGATGGGTGCCTGAGTAGATGTGAGCGTGATCTGGTCTGCTCCGGTCTAGTTCGGTCTAATATCGTTCAGCCTAAATCGGTTTACTTCGGTCTGTCTCGGTGTAATTCGGTCTCACTCGGTCTAATCCGGCCTGTTTCAGTTTTATTGCTCTAGTTGGGTCTGCTTTGGTCTGGTCAGACTAAAATGTGTCGCGTGACCTTGTAGCTTACCCCTAACCGCCGTCTGACAAGTGCTTCACCACCAGGTGGCGGCACTCTTGAACACGAGGCTGCCCAATAGGCATCTTGCATTTTTTCTGACCTCCTCAAATAAGGTTGTGCATTTCAAATCAATGTCAGTTGAACATTGTGCGATTCGAGGAAGAGTTCTCAAAAATTTTCCCATCCTGGGCAAATTGTTGCAAAGTTGAGTGGCTTCGGAACGACTTCAAGTGGTCAACCCTGAAATGACATCCGACATGACATGTGTGACCTAGCGATACAATACTTATTATGCCTCATGCTATTAGCATAGGAGAGTCCAAACTTGTATTCATCTGATGGACCAATTGTTCAGAGGTATGGCATAATTCATACAGTGACTGATCCGAATGCTACACTAATACTTAGAAAGGGTCTGCCCATTCTCAGGTTCCAAGGAAAGTAGTTGTTTCACTGTCAATAACTAGATGGAACAATCAATTTTCTTGAAACCTGAAACTGGTCTGACCCTTTTTATTGAGTATGAGTCTAGTATTTAGATCAATCGCAATATGGGTTATGGTATGTCTCTGAACAGTTGGTCAATCAGATGAGAAATAGTTTGGACTCCCCTATGCTGATGGCATGGGGCGTTATGAGACGTGTGTCACTATGATGTCATTTGGGGCTCCGACCACTTGAAGTCATTCTAAAGCCACTCGACTTTGGAACAATTTGCTCAGGATAGGGAAATTTTTGAGGATTTTTTCTCGAATTGCACAATGTTCAACTGAGATTGCACTTAACCTCTTTCCGCATTTGTCCACATATGTGGACACATCTTTGGATCGGGTTCCTCTAATTTTCCTTCTAATTTTCCTTGACTTTGGAGGAAAAATACTTTATGCATTATCTTCTTTGGTCCAGAGTAGAGGAAATTCCATGATTTTGAAAAACATAGTCTCATCATTAGTTATCCATTATAGCTAATGATTATGATGACCCATCTCACTTGATCATGCTCTTTAGGTCGGTTCATCTTTTGACTGTTATAACTTACTGAATTTTGATGATAGGATGAGGATACTTGTCGCATCATGTCTTCTGATCCAAATTGATGATTATTCATGGAGTTCATCATGAAATTCTCGTTGCTAGTGCCTCATTCGTGTTTGACCTTGAAAAGTTCATGCTGCCATAACTCTTTTTTGGCATGACTTTATCATATCGTGTTTGGGCTCAAAACGATTCTCACGATCCCCACTATTGAATCTAGTAGGAAACGAAGGTCTGAAAGCACAGCAATTAGGTGCGTGCTCGAAGAGGTTAAATGCACAACCTTTACTAGAGGGGGTCAGAAATAATGCAAAATGCCTATGGTATTCCAATGGTTGAATTAGGTCAAGTGAGAGACAGGGATTTCCTAAATCATTGATAAAGATACACAATTCCAAGAGAAGTACTCGATCAGACAACGTGTACAGTAATGTATAAATCTAAAATAATGCATACCGGGAATAGGAGCCGAGAGAAATGCTCGTCCATTATTTTTGCTATCATTAAACAGTTGCTATTGAAAGTGTCACCGTAATAATATGCATCAGCACAAGCATACTCTTACGTGGTATAGTCTGAAAGCTCGAAAGCGTGAAAGGCTTCAACACAGTCAACTCAGGGCCCATTATATGAGCTTCAACACACGACCATTGTGCAGCACCACACACAGTCATAGCGGCGGGAATTTTGAATTCAAGTGTCGCTCTCGTCTATTATACGGTCGCGTGGCTTATTGCACCGCAAGTATGGTGTATGGGCGCACCCGTAGATCTTGCAGAATTTCCCTATACTTCCATATTATATTCTCTATAGCCATTTGTCCAATTGTCACGACTACGCATTCATCTTACTCTCGTTCGTTTATGTATGTATACGAGATCTTGATTTAGAATATATCTATATTCTCTTTGAGGTTAGCTCTATTAGGATCTCGCCGCCTCTCCATTGTGCGATCTATAGTCAGCGAGCGATCCTTTCTCGCCAAAGATCGGCCAGACGACAAATTACCTTTACACTACCGTGTACAGGTTTCAAAGTGAGCAGTGTTGTTTTGCCGAGGAGACGGGCGTCTATAGAAGAGATTCGAATCTACGATCTGTTGGCGATGAGCTCAACAGGTGGTGTACTCCTTGAGCTGATGTGGCTGTCAATTTGTCCGATCGATCCACAAGACGACTCAATTGAGTCTAATTGCCTGATGGTCAATGCTATGTGCTACAGAATGAATTTTTCAAGCCTTTAGTTGTCATTGTAGAACTAGGTGTGAGCAAAGTCCTTAGATTTATGCTTTATTTTGATCAGTTTTTCAAAATTATTGAATTATTGTCTTCTAATAATTGCGTGATCTTCCCAAGAATCATAAGGTTTCCGTCGCTCAATCGCGTGTCCTTGGAATCTTATGCAGCAGAGTTTCAATTATAAATAATCATGTGTTACTTGAACAATGATTATTAGATCCCTCCTCCTCTTCCCTCCATTTCGATCAAGCACGAACTTTACTTAGCGAGTTTTCCTGAAACCTTTTTCTTCTTCAAAAATTATAACGATGATCTCCCAGGCTCAATTGTACCTTCAAAAATTCAGTGATCAAAGATGATTTCCAGCAGCTGCCCAAAACACCCAATATCAACAGCAAATTTTCGTGGATGTTTTCTCATCTCATTACTGTAAGCTGTAAGAATCATTATTACCATCAAGATATAACGAAAAATTTTGGTAGCTGAAAATCAATCAAACCAGCTCTTTGTCCACCATTGGAGACACTCAAAATATGTTGATCGCGATGAGATAAGCGTGACTAGCTCAACAGTTGGCTAATATTTCCAAACGGATGAAGACATCGTTATCAGCACTCTTAAGGATAAATTGTAAGCTTTTGAGGACTCCCCCCCAGTGACATCGGTCGGCAATCACATGTCAAATTTATCGATTTAGATCATGTATGGGTGGCGACTCGCATTAAATATGCCATGATAATAATTGCCGTTCTTTTTTTGAGCCAGACATTCTCTTGTATCATAGAACGGTGGGGCTATAGGTGGCTCAACTCATACCGTTACAGATAGTTCGGAAACCGTATGTGTAATGATATACAGGTGTGTTGAGTAGACATGAGTCTCTGATTGTCTTTAAGGGCGGTCCAGCGATGCCATATCGCATGCACCATTATATACCCGATATATCCGCTACTCCTAGAACATATGAAGCGATAATACAAGTCCGCGGGCTTGGGCTGGGACCTCAAGAAATACCACAGGCTATACACTGTGTAGACGACCGGACGATTTCTATCGTGAATTATTGCAAGCTCAATCGCACAATATTATCTAGTCCAACTCTATTCGCTCAATATATACCTCTACACATCTTTCTATGGGCATATTTTGCGTACGGGATAACGTAGCTGCGATTCGGAGTGAGCTTCAAGTTACAAGTGCATACGCTGAAAGTAAACTGCTGAAGTTCTTATCTCTAAAGTTTCACGCACTGCGTCTTATGGATTGGACTCGGCATTTTGATTGATCGAGTATATAACGTGGATCAAATCTACCCACCTATACAGAAACTGAAGAGGCAATATCACGCGCCGCGAGCATGGGATCCACCCCCGCATAATCTCAAGTGTGTATGTACGTAATGGCTCTGATGCATCGCTCATTGTTTTCGCACGACTCATAAGACCGTATAACAATACTCACGCCTTCCTAGACTTTACATGCATCGAGTAGATAGTTGGTTCCAGCCTCCCGTGTATACAATATGCGCCATATGTATTTATAGCTACAGGCGACCATTAATCGACATTATCCCGATATATTGCGCGGTTCTATGCAGCTCGTGTGACAAATTGTCTCGCACCGCCTCCTTGCCACCCCCACCTCGAAAAGCATCAGTAAGATTTCTTCGAGAATGTCTTGCATGCTTGGTTTACTGCATACAATGTTATATGTCACCGTAAAATCATGCGATGGTGTTTCGAGTTGGTCGCAAGATTCTTCTAACTCGTGTTAATTCGCCTACTTCGCATAAACTACTAATCGAAAATAACAATAGAGGTGGGTCAGATCAGTGTTTTTCGACCAAATTGTGCTCACGATCCCGCGGCGGGTCTTTCCGTCAATTTTCTATATGAAAGGGAGCACCAAAAATAATACTTCCCTGGAGTTTCAGCCTAAAAAAAATTTTCACGATCGCTAGAATTTTTGAAGTTTGGAAAACGCCATCTTCAGCGTATTTATGAAAAATCGTCTGATTGATCAGGAACATTGTGGCGAGGTCTGCGGAGACGGGGAGAGGGGCATTTTCCTGGTTTTGGCATCAACTTTTGAAAAAATATTGTAGAAAAGTCTCAAAACCAAATGTGCCTAATCCACACGACGATAACGTTGAGTCACTTTTTTCGCTTTTTCGACCATTTCAAAATGGTTCAGTTTTGGAACGTCGGAATCGGTCAAACAGGAACTGAGCTGTACCCATTATAGAAGATGGCGAGTGATTGCCCAATTCGTCCAGCTCGCCAAATCTATCGCAGTCCACCAACCGATTCGAAACTCGACAGAGTTACTCTTCCAAGAGACCCAAATATGAGGAAAGAATTTGTGCTGTATTTCGGTCTTCCGTCGAACCTACAAATTTTACAGACACGATAATTGTTGTTGTTTTTGGGATTTTTGAAGCGGTTCCGCTCTCTTTCTGCGCATGCGCGCATCTATCTATATGGTTTCGGAAGTATTCTTAATCGATAACCTTTGCGATTTCCTAGAGAATGAATCCCAGCCCAAGTCATTATGAAAGCAACGGAACCAGAAATTCAGCTCTAGAGCAGTAGGATATCACGATTACCCAAATGACGAGCCTCGCCCTCCTCTTGTGACCCTGGAAACCAGTGGGTTGACGTACTTTCGGCACTTCGAGCCTTTTCCTCCCTTAAAAAAGCTAGATCTCTGGTTGCATTGCAGCAAATCGACTTGGTCATGGAGTCATTTTGAAGGAAATTGCAAGGGCTATTGATCAAAAGTATTTCCGAAACCATGCAGATGAGCGCATCCGCAGAAAGAGAGCGGGAACCACTTTGAGAATTACACAAAAACAGTAAAAATTATCGTGTTTGTAAAATTCACAGGGCCAAAACACAGCGCGGAATATTTCCCACATATTAGGAACACTTGAAAGGGTAACTCCTCTCAATTTTCGAGTTGATTGGTGGACTGCGATAGATTTAGCGAGTTGGACGAATTGGTCATTTTTTAATAAATCACTATCCTCTAATGGAAGTAGCTCCGGCACCGTTTGACCGATTTGGATCGTTTGACCATACAGTTTCCGTCCAAAAACGGGAGTTGTAGGATTCTTCAAGACAAAGAGGACCAGGTGAATTGGATTGGAAAATATTGAGACGCGTTTAAATGGCATCCGTTTCAAACGTTTTTAAAATAAAATGGTCTGAAAATTGAAAAACGTGACTTAACATATCGTCATGTGGAGTAGGGGCATTCAGTTTTGAAATTTTCTTACGATTTCCTGGAAGTTGACGTCAAAAGAAACAAAATGCACCCCGCAGACCTTACTACAATGTTCCTGATCGATTTGGCGGTTTTTTGAAAAAAAAAAAAAACTAAAAATTACCTTTTTAAACATGGAAATTTTTAGCGGGTTGCAACGTCTGCAATTTTCAGATAATTTTAAAAATTTTAGAAATAAGAATTTTCAGTCAGCCACTTGTGCAGATGACCATCAGACCAGTCGTGTAAGTAGAATCATATGTGTTGGTGTCGGTAAAACTAATACTAACCCATATATGCTTGCAATTTTGTGTATTAACCACCGTGCATATATATATGCACGTTAGATCAATTCCATCGCATCGCTCGTAGTAACATATATATAAAGCCGATATAGATCCATACCCTTTCCAATCGAGTCCTCATCGATTCACTTATACTAGAATTCAACCAATCGATCCCGATATTCGGAATCGATATTTGCATGTAATGGTAATTACGCGTGTCTATGTCGACGCAGGGTTCAAGCCGCCGAAAAGTGTCTCGAAGTGGGGCTCTGGCCGTCCGAGGGTATATGAATCGCTGCGCGAGCAAAGCTGGCTCTCTTGCTCCTGAAAAGCCAAAGTGGCAACATTTCCAGCCAAAAAATATACATTCGTCGAGCAGGTCTCCCCGAGATCCAAGTAAGTCATCGCCCGGATGCGATAGAACATTAGAATATATGATTTCCCCATAAGGCATCCTCGAGGTGTATATTGGGTGAAAAGGTGAAATACGCGGCCCCGGTATGAATAAACCTGCATAGACAGGGACGAAATACTTGGGCATTATATTAGCTCGCGGTGGCTCATAAAATATGAAATCCAGGCACACTGCCAAGCGTGCGTCGGCCGTCTCTTTACCCAGGATGGGGAATTGACTCACGACCGACCCGCATTACCCAGTGCTTATGGATCGTGTAGGATTTTACAGATAGGAAATTGTATCGCGTCCGCGCCAGAAAAACATATTTTTCATAATTCAAATCTGTGCGATGAGCCGAAAGTCACGCGTATTCGAGTCTTTGCGGTGGCCCGAACACCGTCATATAACAATTTATTACACACAATTTCAATAGGAAATTAGGCAGGGAACAGATCACGCTTATTATATGTTACAGATAGACGAGGCAGTTTGAATACCAATATCACATATAAAATCGTATAAAATAATGAAAATACCAATATATGGACAAAATTCAATATTTCTATGTACACGGTTGCGACTGTGGTTTGAAATATAGTTCAAATTAATAAATGAGTAATTTAATCGAACGACAATCTTTTCATGAGAGATCACCCTGACAATTTTCTTCCCCGATATTATTTTAAATATTTTCAGGTCCTCCCGTTTAAGATCAAAGCTTTTGCATAAAGTGCCACTTTGCCATATATAATATCAATCAGAAAGTAGTATCAGATCAATAGATTTCAATTATATGTTCAAGAAATCACGAAATCCTGCATGCTTGTTTTTAAGGTAGAATTTCCGTAAAATTAACGTTCAATCGCGTACACGTATGGGTAAGCCGATTTTTCTGGGCTATATTATCGTTTGGGCATGTAATATAATCCAATATCTTTCATTTGAGCCCACATACATATAGCCATAGCAAAATTGCCTGTGTACCAGCGTGCGCATCGATTGAAATGTAGAAATACGCAATTTCGAGATAATTCACTTAGGAGCTTATGTTACTTATACAAAACGATATATTCACGCTTGGAATCATTTTCTTTGAATAACGTGTGGCCGTAGCATGCCATTTCGGCTAGTATAATTCGAATGCAGATTATCCCAATAGCAGCATCCCCGATTGATCGATCGAAAATACGAGGTGTTCGATCGATCCGAATAATACGTAAGTAGCTGTTCCAGCGCAAGCAGAGTAGCAGAGCGGTATCGCATAGATATATATAGTTGCAAATGGTAAGCTATGCAACTCGTTTGCTCGGAAAATTATTAGTAATACAAATATACTAATATCCCAACCTCGCAAATGGTACCCAGCTGGTGGTACGTTAACCCTGACACGGACCTATAATAAAAATCAGCTCTCATCAAGAGCAAAAATTTGTAGGAAAATCTGCATGAAAATCAATCGATTTCGGTTGAAAAATCATTCGAAAAAGGGGATTTCTCATGAAAAGTTTCTTCTTATGATGTATAAATGTATTCATTAAATAAGTGTGATGTCAAAATCACAAACCGTCTATCTGTAACATTATAGAGACAAAATTATGCTTTTGGAGCTTGAACAGTCGAGGTACATTGACTCTGTATTTCGAAAGTTCGAGCAATAGAATCAATTCTGTCAGTACACAGAGGCGTTGCCGAGATACATCGTGTTTGTTTACTTCTCGGAAAGCTGTGCATAAGCTCTTTCGTGGAAACAGTGTACCTACTGGATATATGAATGAGGAAAGTCACGCATGTATCTCGACAACGGGCTCATCTGTATAAGCTGCAAACAAAAATATTGCGATTAATTCACGCATCAAAATCAATTACATTGATTTTGAAGGCATATATATAGCACATATAGACTATAGTGAGTTATTGGCCAGTCCGTTGGTTTCTCTTATTATTCGTTGCTGCACATATAGTTCACACAATACACACACAATGCCTAAACCTTATTACTCACATTACAGATAATATACTTCTGTCTTGCTTACACTTATTCAAATGAATGTTACGCATTCAGATTCAAGCATTCAAGCAAGTGATTGAACTTGCAATATCAGAAGTATCGATAGGCATTTGTTAGAGTCAAGATAATGAAAGGTTATTTCTTATATATAACAATTTTTCGCAAATTGTTACACCCCATGCTTAGGCCGGGGGAACTATTGATTCTTTCCTATCGTTTTGTGCGATTAGTACGCATTTCAGTACTCTCGGAGTATAGTCCGGGGGAACTCAAAATGCATAATTATTTGTAACGATTTCGGTGCAATTCGATAGAAATTCGTTCAGCTTGGCGAATAATAGAAGTGTTTGTGTAAAAATATCGTCACGTCTACGAAATTTGATGTAATTTGAGTTATTTTGAAATGGATATGCTAATATTTTCGCGAATTGTCCATCCAAAAATTCAAGGAAATATAGTTTACCTGGATCATCAGACAATTCATGCAATAGAACGTTAGCACGAGTCATGGAGACTATAAGTCCAACCCCGTACATTACAACAATTATGAACAAAGTAAATTAAAATTATGAGGGCCACAGGCCGACAGCTGATCTAGTCTAGACATTTTTGTCACTTTGTTTGATGGACAGAACGACCATTTCCACGCGGCCTAGTGACCAGGCGTTTATTCCGTCAGGGACCTTCCGTGATTCATGAACGTAGTAGCAGAAGCTCACTGCCAGTAAGGGGTACATTCGAAAATCTTTTCGAGATGTTGTGAAATCAGCTCACTGTCATCATTCGAGTGGTAATACAGTCAAAACTCATCAGATGTCCGTCACGCCGACCACATTTTAATTTGCTGAAATTTGGAATAAATTGGAAATTTCGTGTCACCGAGAGTTAAATTGAAACAGCTTTAGATGAATTCGAACCATCCTGTGTATGTCTTGAGGGGCAGAACGATAGGCATACTTTCAGTAACAAAACCCAGGTTATCGATTCAGCTAGTAGCCATGTTTCGGTCGTTAATTCGCAATCAGTGTGTAACGATATTTCAGGGTCAATCCATTCTGACAACGTAGCAAACGAGATGTCGCTGGAAGATGATAATGAAATTATTTCAGGGTCAATCCATTCTGACAACGTAGCAAACGAGATGTCGCTGGAAGATGATAATGAAATTAGTTCAGGGTCAATCCATTCTGACAACGTAGCAAACGAGATGTCGCTGGAAGATGATAATGAAATTATTGGTACGGGCGAAATCGCGGATTTCCAGACGTCATATGGGAACGTTGGGTTGATCGGACCTAGAGGGAGTAGTCTAAGGTATTTAACCGCATCCCTGCGATCAGATATTCATAATGAGAACTCATCTAATCATTGGCAAGTAGAATCAATTTATTCTCGGTAAGATCACAACACATTTTTTTTAGAGAACTCTTACGATGCTGATTCCGGAGAGGATCTCGAAACCAGAAAATTTCGCCAAAATGGCACAACCCAAAAAAAAGCTTGTCAGTCGACCTACTAGCGGTGGATATGTATCCAGAAGCATGGTTAGTTAGCTGATGAGTTAGTGCTTATACGTGAAATTGTAGAATTTGCTTGAGATTTCAGTTTTTGACACCGGACTTGGTATATCATTTCAATTAATATCCATTAATAATTGTCGTGCATTTTCTTATCAGCCACACTACGGGCTGGGGGAACTGAAGTTCCAAATTTTTTTTATTCCAGTTTTATGAATTAATACCTGCCCGCTAATACAGAGTGATGGCGAATATTTAGAGTCGACAAAATTCAAATTTTCTTGGAATAGAGACATTTCGAATTACATTTTTGGACATCGGAAATATTCTATAGGATCAAATCAGGCCTACTTATTATTTTTATTGACAATGAGTTTCAGATATTATTGTTGTGATTATCAGTAAAAATCTTGATTCGGAATCATAAATACCCTAAATACTGGGAATTATGGAATCCTTCCAAGAAAATTGCTCAAGATTATAGCAAATCATTTTCGTTCTAGTCTTTTGAACCAAAGTCAACTCACAACCTTGTATAACAATCGATTTTTTTTATCTTGTATACAAATATAACGTCATTTTACTCATCAGAAATGTATGAGAGGTGGGTCGATTGATGACCCAAGATCGTTTGTAGTTATTTTCAGTAATGATTTATTCATTATTCTCATACATTCGAAGCATTTTGCTTCACATTATCGAACTATAATTAGGGTAGTTGAATCGTTCATCCAGAAATCACCACATGGATGTACTTTTATTTCTTGAATTATTGTGCATCATATCATTTTAAGACCCAAAGTACAGTGAAATGTTAACATTTTATAGTAAAATCACGGGAATTTTTGTTACACGATCCGATGGTCTGATCTGAAAATTGTTTCGTTTTCTTTTTTAATTTATCTCCATCAATCTTCATGAATGAGATTCGACTCCAATAAATTGGGGGAACTATGCAACGTCTGCAATTTTCAGATAATTTTAAAAATTTTAGAAATAAGAATTTTCAGTCAGCCACTTGTGCAGATGACCATCAGACCAGTCGTGTAAGTAGAATCATATGTGTTGGTGTCGGTAAAACTAATACTAACCCATATATGCTTGCAATTTTGTGTATTAACCACCGTGCATATATATATGCACGTTAGATCAATTCCATCGCATCGCTCGTAGTAACATATATATAAAGCCGATATAGATCCATACCCTTTCCAATCGAGTCCTCATCGATTCACTTATACTAGAATTCAACCAATCGATCCCGATATTCGGAATCGATATTTGCATGTAATGGTAATTACGCGTGTCTATGTCGACGCAGGGTTCAAGCCGCCGAAAAGTGTCTCGAAGTGGGGCTCTGGCCGTCCGAGGGTATATGAATCGCTGCGCGAGCAAAGCTGGCTCTCTTGCTCCTGAAAAGCCAAAGTGGCAACATTTCCAGCCAAAAAAATATACATTCGTCGAGCAGGTCTCCCCGAGATCCAAGTAAGTCATCGCCCGGATGCGATAGAACATTAGAATATATGATTTCCCCATAAGGCATCCTCGAGGTGTATATTGGGTGAAAAGGTGAAATACGCGGCCCCGGTATGAATAAACCTGCATAGACAGGGACGAAATACTTGGGCATTATATTAGCTCGCGGTGGCTCATAAAATATGAAATCCAGGCACACTGCCAAGCGTGCGTCGGCCGTCTCTTTACCCAGGATGGGGAATTGACTCACGACCGACCCGCATTACCCAGTGCTTATGGATCGTGTAGGATTTTACAGATAGGAAATTGTATCGCGTCCGCGCCAGAAAAACATATTTTTCATAATTCAAATCTGTGCGATGAGCCGAAAGTCACGCGTATTCGAGTCTTTGCGGTGGCCCGAACACCGTCATATAACAATTTATTACACACAATTTCAATAGGAAATTAGGCAGGGAACAGATCACGCTTATTATATGTTACAGATAGACGAGGCAGTTTGAATACCAATATCACATATAAAATCGTATAAAATAATGAAAATACCAATATATGGACAAAATTCAATATTTCTATGTACACGGTTGCGACTGTGGTTTGAAATATAGTTCAAATTAATAAATGAGTAATTTAATCGAACGACAATCTTTTCATGAGAGATCACCCTGACAATTTTCTTCCCCGATATTATTTTAAATATTTTCAGGTCCTCCCGTTTAAGATCAAAGCTTTTGCATAAAGTGCCACTTTGCCATATATAATATCAATCAGAAAGTAGTATCAGATCAATAGATTTCAATTATATGTTCAAGAAATCACGAAATCCTGCATGCTTGTTTTTAAGGTAGAATTTCCGTAAAATTAACGTTCAATCGCGTACACGTATGGGTAAGCCGATTTTTCTGGGCTATATTATCGTTTGGGCATGTAATATAATCCAATATCTTTCATTTGAGCCCACATACATATAGCCATAGCAAAAATTGCCTGTGTACCAGCGTGCGCATCGATTGAAATGTAGAAATACGCAATTTCGAGATAATTCACTTAGGAGCTTATGTTACTTATACAAAACGATATATTCACGCTTGGAATCATTTTCTTTGAATAACGTGTGGCCGTAGCATGCCATTTCGGCTAGTATAATTCGAATGCAGATTATCCCAATAGCAGCATCCCCGATTGATCGATCGAAAATACGAGGTGTTCGATCGATCCGAATAATACGTAAGTAGCTGTTCCAGCGCAAGCAGAGTAGCAGAGCGGTATCGCATAGATATATATAGTTGCAAATGGTAAGCTATGCAACTCGTTTGCTCGGAAAATTATTAGTAATACAAATATACTAATATCCCAACCTCGCAGGGTATGAACAAATTTTTTTAGGATGGAACTGCGCGGAAGTACTATTTTTCGTATTTATTCCCATTAAAAAATTGTCAATAACATCCGCTGGGGTTTAGCCGAGATATCTTGATCTGACCCAGATACAAGTAATCGAATGAACCAGGTTTGTGTTTGCATTTTAATGTTGAAAAAAGCGTTTCATACTGGCACTCAGCTTACAACATAATTGTCGTTTTAGAAGTAAGAAATAGGCTTTTTTCTTGACTGAAAATTGATTTTAATTAATTTTGCTCCTCAGTATTTCTGTTTTACTATTACTTGATTGCCTCTAATTTTCGGACCAATCGTGATTATCCCCTACCTCTACAAAGTCTGGGAGTACCCGCATTTTGGTCGGTGCAGATTCAATCATCTGCCTTCAACTTGACATTTTCACTCAATATGAATACAAAAAAAGATTTATTATTCTGAAGAGACCAGCGAGTAAGCTCCCAAAACGTTGGCCCTATGTCCAAAATAAAGAACCTGCCCATTACATCTGTAAATTTTCCTCTCCAAACAAGCCTCTTGGACACATCATTCGATTCTGCAGCTTGAGATTTTTCGGATTGTTGTTGGGGATTCACAAAATTCAATTCTGGCATATCGTGGGTCTAAAACTGATGATTCTTGAACAGAACTTCACGAGATAATTTTGATCAAAAGACCCGCTCTTGGCCAAGGAATCGGATAGAAGCGTGTTATTTATTTTCCTTATTTCTGCCAACTGATTTAATTGGTATCTCGATTAGGAAATATTTTCAACATCAAATGTTTATTCAACGGTGATGCGGTGAGCTACAAATTCATTATCTAATGAATGCAGAATTAACCACACACGGAACAAACAGGTCCCTCGACATGAATATCCCACACAAAAATCACAAACAAGTGTGAAAATGAAATATCTGCCAAAAATCAGCCACCCACGGAACTAATTGAGTATATCATAGATGCTGGAAGTAAGGAATGAAGATGAGCAAACGGGGGCAGGAAGATGCCCACATCCGACACGCCCCTCATCGCCCAATCTCAGATACATATCCCTCTCCATCTACTCTTTCACGTAATTTACATACACCTTACTTATATCATTCAAAATCTCCAATCGATTCCCACTCGGTACATACCCATTCATTCAAATTCGACGCAGGTTTCTCTATATAGGCCTACACGACGCAAGATCCACCTGCTATTTGCATTCGACGCGAGAAATTCTGATGGACGTCTCTTCCAATGCCTATCTTTTTCTGATGTCTCCAAAGTCAATATGTCCGAATACATCTGTGTAAATCAGACTGAAACGGGGATTTCCTCTTGTGTCTCGAGTATGTACATTCGACGGACGTTCGAAAACAAATAAATTCAAAAATCGTGTGAAGCGATTTCCCTTGACTCTTTTTGAATCTTGTTATCGAAACTGAGAGAGAAACTTGACTTTTTAACCGAAAAATTATGAGAGCTAGCCCACATCTTCCAGCACATCTATATCCAATAAGGAATCGTTAGATCAGCTGAAATTCTTAATTTAAAGCTTCCTGTTTCGATCAAATAAGCGACACGTTTCTCCTTTTTTCGATACCCTCACAAATATAAGTAGACCCGTGACAGCCCACCGAATTTCCCTTTTTGAATAATTTTGCCACAATTCAATGTATCTTCTCAATGTGTCACCATTCAACGTGGGTATTAATTTAAGAAACCCAAGATTTTCACGCTTCCCACTCAATTCTGTATTTTTATACATTACCAATTTAAAGATTTCTCAAATAGGTTACACTTCAATCTAGCAATAAATGCATAACCGAGAGGATATGAACGACGGGATACAAAAATAATGAGCGAGCAATTATTACAAATTACCGCGCAGTCACGATTCTCAGACACTCAAAACTACATTACACATAGCTCACACGCATACACAAATAATCTTCGAGCTGAAGTTCAAAAATCTCGCACAAATTTTTTGCACATCTTCGCGCCTCACTCTCTTCGCTCATCATATTTAGATGCCTAATAAATATAATCCTTCAAATTTGGCAGATCATACCTGTGCGATGTATCACCACTACTACCATTGCCAACATCACGAATGTTGGCAAAAACGACTGACAAGGGTGTAATTTACTTGCCTTAATCCGTTTATCTGATGGTTAGATTGGAAAGGACCGGTTTTATTGCTCGTGCCGACTGCATCATCATCATCACCATCACCGTATGTACGTGTAATCTATGCCGTGCGCTCCGATGGATCGAAAAAGGAAGAAATTAAAGCTTGATGAGCCGCACGCGCACTTCAAATTTGCATTTCGCGCCTCTAGAGTAAGTAACTGAGCTCTTCACGCGCGAAATTTAAAAATAGTTATCACGCGTGATGTCGGCTTCATACTATCGGCTGCTTCGTAGACGCACAAATCATGTATACTACGTGTGAAGTTAATATCTTCAACAGGTTAATATCGAGTACCTGAGCAAACTGGTTGAATTACACGCGTTAGAAATGAAAATTTGTAAGTATCATTCTTAATTGGCTATCGTATTTATAATGCTTGTAATCGGATGAAGATAAGCCGTTCTATAGCTTTTAGTGAGATGTGATTCGCACTTCAATTGCTTGTAGCCATTGCATCAGTGTGAAGTACTAAAAAGCAACTTGAAAGTAGATATCCCGTGGATAAGTGCGCGTAAAATGTGTGAAGAGAACTGCGCGACATATTACTTGATTATGTCGATGTCATCGCCTGGGGTAACATGAAGCTACCCAACTTTTTTTACGGGTTGCGCGGAATCTTTGAACGTGGAGTCTGGATCATTTGCTTGGCAAATTTAATGTCAAGGCGTCCGAAGGGAATTTATTTGCTCTCAATCGTCGTTTTTGAGGCTGCCAGTGCTGCTGCGAGTGCATTGGCGCACACACATATACATGATCTGAAACACGTGGTTCAGTGCAATACTGAGCCGAAAAGTGAAAGCAGAGCAGCAGTTACTCATTTGCCTGGATCGGCAATCGTAATTGCCCTTTTTTTTACATTGCTTGCACTAAAAAGGTGCTAATAGCACAACGAATTACAAGTATCGGCATCAGTGACACTGTCTATTTGTAAGCGATTACTGTCTTAGGAAATGCAAATTATAGAGAAACATAAAAATCGATTACACTTATGCTTGGTCAATTGTGTCACGTTGTGCACTTTCCATCTTCCAATTAATTTTTTATTTTCTCGATCACAATTTTGATTCAATTTAGTCAAGACTGGTACTTCTACTGGGCCCAAAAATGAAAGTCGACTGGTTAGAATTCGGTCTATCGCCAGAGGCCCCTCTTGATTGACTGTGAATAATTACGTCGAAAACTTTTTACCCGCGAGAATGAACGGATGATAGATGGATTGATTTCATCTTCGAAAACTTGTTTACTGTACATGAAGCAGCTCTTTTGCCTTAATCATGAATTTTAAATCAGTGTTTAATATCTCATTCTTATGTTTAATGACGTTCAAGATTAGAACAATGAGAACAATTGATGCAGTATCATTTTTTCAATTTGGAACATTATCTTCGTGTGGTCTTTCAGTAGAAACCTGAAACAGTTAATAACTCGATTGCAGGAGATTATTAAATAATAATATTGACGACTCTATTGGACATTCCTGCTATTTTATTCTCCGCGCTAATTCGGCAACGTTTCGGCCGCCTTTTGTACACCTCTTCTAGCTTGGAAAGGTCCGTAGAAAAGGCGGCTGAATCGTTGCACAATTAGTGCAAAAAATAAAATATCAAGAATATCCGATAAAGTCGTCGAAATGATGGATCAGAAATTCTACGGTATTCTGAATCATTATCCAATTATTCTTTTTTTTTTTTCTTAAGCTCCTCAAAAAAATCGATCGGATCACAGCCACACATACCGCGGATGAGTAATTGTAATGAGGAGTAGTAATTGTAATGAGGCAGCCTTGGCCCCCGGAGCCGTCTCTCATCACTCGTCGTTGTTGTCGACTGATGGCCGGAAGATGGAGTGTTTGGTGGTGGACGCCACCAGTTCGTCGCCCAAAGACGGCATATATCGGCGCCACCGCGGATCTCGGCTGTACTTCCGGGCTTGGCTTCTGACGCTTCTTCGATACCGATCACGGTCAGCAATGATTTGAAGGCGTCAATGAGCGATTTCGAGCTTGCGTACTGCTCGGCTGCACTTCTGTCTATCAAACACTGCACACACTCTCACATGATTCGTTAGTATTCCCTCTTTTGAGCGGCTGCCTGATTCTGTTCACTGCCTGAGCGAATTGTGTCCTGTAGATGGACCGTCTGCACTGACGCACTATCGAGTAACATTTTTGTCCTGTGGCACTTTTCCCTTCGGGCCACCGTGTTCTCGTATCACTCGCATTACACGTGTCTCGGCCGCTTCGCTATTGTCCAAATGCATTCCCGTGTCCAAGTACCTATCAACATCCGATACGGAGGTACTATGGGTTTGTGATGCACTTGCTCACTCGCGTTGATTTCGTGCGATCCCGTTGTGTAGGGAGGGTGTTGTGCTTCATTCCGGAGCGCCTCGTTTTTGCGCTTCTTTTCTGTTAACTGCTCCTTCCGGGCTTGTATTCAAACCCGGAATTTCTCGCATCGTTCACGGCCCTTCCTTCTTCGTTCCTCCTCTTTGAGTCGAGCGATCAGCCGTTGAAGGTTTTCTCGCGAACGGTCCTCGCTATACGCTCTCGACAACGTGTACATCTCTTCCAGGGAAATGTCGGGGATTCTGGGGCCTCAACATCGGGAACTCATCGATACATTCTTCTGCTGCTATCGGATAAGTGGTTTCGTCTGTTGAGCTGCATGTACCGATAACTTGCGATGGTGCAGAATCGTCTCCCAGTATGATCGGAGCCGATGACGGTGACGAAGTGCGTCCTGTTCCTGGCGCAATCAGGCCTCGCGGCTCAGAGGATTGGCCATCAGTCTCGCCGAGTGGCTGCGCGCAGGGTTGAGTGTGGCCGTGAAGAGAACGTCGTCGATTTAACGGCCTTGAAGTTGTTGATGTAGGTGGCTGCAAGCGCTCGTTCTGGGCGAGCTTACGGACCTCAAGGCTGTCCGGAACGAGGTCCGGAACGCCTGTCGGTGCGTTCATCCAAACGGCCGACTGTGCGACCCAATGTTCAACCCTAATTCGCGTGTTTGCCCGACGCAGAGTCTTCAGAGGCTGGTCCAGGTTGGGCTGCCCAGTTTCTTTCGATGATAGCATTGTGAGGCCTGTCGGCGTACTGCCGTGTGTCTTGGGCTCGTGCGTGGTGGTACGATTATCCGTTGACCGTGCCACGTGACCGATGTTCACGACAGATTAGCGTGAGCCACGAGACTGGCAGAGGGTCTGTAACCTCAAAGCGAGAGTCTTGCTTCTTTACAACACTGGAACGCCTATGGTCGCGGCGAGAGGGCGAACAGCGGATAATTAAATAGGTTGATATTCTGGATGGGCGGATGAAATATTGCACGGCCTTATTGCGTTACACTCGACACTTGCAAAGGTGTACTACCATGCTGTACACTTTGATTCAAGACACTTGGAGTGCGAATGAGTTTGTGTAGTTTGCATAATCGGGAAAGGAATTAGATATCAGGAACTATACTCGCACTTGACAAGGTGGTCGACCTTACAATCCAGGTGATAGATTAACACACACAGTAGCATACACGAATGCAACACTAAGAAGTATCGAAGATCGTGACCCACTCCAAGACCGTGGCCTATAATGTGAAGTGATTATAACGTAAACGAGTCGGGAGCGCTACCGCGTGGTCAGCGGCATGACACATGTAGTGGTCGGTCAATAGTTTGTATCGGAATGATTCGCTTTGGATAAAAAGTTCCGAGATAACGAAGGTTCATTGGACTCGACTAGTCGGAGGTTTAGTCTTGATTCGGTCGGTCTTATATACTCGGTAGCGGGGTTATCCGCAAAATTCCGTGTTTTTATGAGTAAACCGCTCGTGGCGCGGTTTACTCGGATTTTACCATGCATTAACCGGGAATTTCTCGATAAACTCGGTGATCCGAGCAGGGTTATCCGCTCGTGGCGCGGTAAACTCAGCCTCGGAAAGAGTAAACCGCTCTTGGCGCGGAAAACCTACCCTCAGATCAGAGAGAGTAAGCCGCTTGGGGCGTGGTAAACTTGGCCTTGGACAGAATTTTTCGCTCCTAGCGCGGTTAACTCGGTATGACTCACATGCGTCCACAACACATGAGTAGGAATGAAGTTTATGAAAGAGATATGTGGTCTGATCTTGTTACGGGATCACAATGAGATGCGCACGTCAAGTATCATTTTGCTATTTTGGAACAGCAACTTTTACAGTGCTTAAAATTACTCTCTGATTTTTCTTTTATTTTATGTCACACCTCAGAAAATTGGTCGGTTTGCAGCCTTACAGACAGTGGATCAATACCTCTAAGGAGGAGGAAAGCACTTTCAGCGTCATGATAATTAATCATAAGGTCACTTTGAAGTGAACGTCTATCCACTGATCTCATGTTGCTATGGCGCTCCGAAGTGTCACCTAATTTCCGATTTCTGAATCATTTCAGGGGGTGGGTGGAAAAAGGGCGTAAGCACCATTATGCCCTTTTTCCGGACATCGCTTTTTTTGAGCCCCTATACCAGGGTCTAACACTCACCGAAATCCGTTTTTCGCAAGACCCCAAAAACTGTCTGGCAGATAAAAGGGCGAAACCGCCATTACGCCCTTTCATCTGCACGATAAATGGGCGTAAGTGCGATGATAGAATGTTGAAAGGGCGTAACTGCTATGATGAGTTGTTAAAAGGGCGTAACTGCTGTAATAACATTTCAAAAGCAGGGCTTAATTTTTTGCTCAGCCCAACAGGATTTGGAAAAAGGGCTTAAGTACCTCACTGAAAAGATTTGAAAGGGCGTAATTACTCTGTAACAGGGCGTCAGTGAGGGCGGATCTGGAAAAAGGGCCTAATTACCGGGGAAAAATTTTAGAAAGATTCTCCAGAGCCTGGAAACGCTATTCCACCTAATATAACGATGAAAACATGTTGTTTTACCTTCAAATTGAGTGTTTTTACCCTTCCCTAGAGAAAAAAATTTCTCGTCATTTTCACACGACTGATGGAAGATTTTCGTGTCCATAGCACCGTGGAGCATGAATCGAACCGACCCCTAGCAATCAGATATCTTTCAAAACATGCCCAGGAACACTCTCAAAAAATTTGGAGACTATTGGACTTGATCCCGAGATTTAATTCCACTTTTTGTGAGGAAGAAAGGCCGAAATTTGACCCTGTATTCGGAAAAAGGGCGTAATTGCATTTTTTGAAATTGCTGAAAAGAGCTCAAAATCACATTTCATCCCCCGGCTCGGGTTGGCCTATTTCGAGAATGTTATTTTCTTCGAAATAAGTCAAGTCAACTCGTCCAATTATGTCTGTAGCGGTTTTTATTAACTTTTTATTTATTTTCTCAAAATGACCGTTTTGCAGTTACGCCCTTTTTCCACCCACCCCCTCATTTGATATCACCCCGCCGCGAGCCCTGCCGTTACTCGATATGTCGAGTCTACTGAACAAACACCATTTCCAATATTTTGTGATGGGATTTGCAGAGAGCAAGGAAAAATCCGGAAAAATAACCAAAATAACTTTTTGGACATCTGTGATCTGTATTGGCACGAGGATTCTCCTTGAGCGCGTAGAAAGGAAGGTTTTCAAGCGTGTAATCATGATGTTTTTCACTATTTTCACACTAGTTATCAAATTTCCAAACACCAAGACACTATTTTCAAAACTGAACCTTATAGTGAGTAAGGTAATCAAGAGGAGAACTTATCTCAGACTTCGCAAAAATCCATGGAAATGAATGAGAAATAATCAAATTCGACGAGCAGCTAAATGTTCAAAAGAGTATCGAAAATTAGTAGCTCAAATTAAGGATTTATACGATTCAAAGCGTTGGAAGGATATACACATATCCAAATTCGGAATTAAAGTTGACTATATCCAGTGTTTCGAAGTTTGACGCTTTTCATGGAGCTTTCGATGTGAAATCTAACATAGTAAATGATGTATGTACTATGCAAAATGAGGCGTATGAGCGGCAACGAGTAATCACGAGGTAAGATGAAAGCAAAATTTTGTATAAATTACGATGATTGTTTCGAAATTTTCTTCCAAAAAGAGCAGCGTTCTACCAGCGGAAGACACAGCTCTTGCAATGAGATTACGAAAAATAAGACCATATAAACGAACAAATTCGAGGCAAGGCCACAAGTTGTGACGCAAGGGCTGTCAAGAATGATGGTTACAAGTTGCGAGCGCGCGCACATTTTAAAGCTAAGCCACGAATCGGATTCGCTATCGATACCAGCAATAAGGCACACATACAGCGTGAGGCAAGTCCTATGGCAGCGTTTCATGCACTTTACCGATATATAAGACTTTGAAAGATGTTCAAACGAATACGAAGAGAGTTTCGCGCGCGTGCTCGATCCATAAATCGGCCATTCGCCGCATCGAGTCAGTCGTGCTTGCGGCATTGCAATGCATAGGTATCAAAATACCCCATGATCCGGCGCGGCGATCGGGCAAAATTTTAATATACCACCGTAGAATCAGCTGTACACATGAAGTATCTATGGAGTCATAACTATACATACGAAGAGACGTGCAAAATTCGCCTCGGGAGCATGACGAAATGTGCTGCGGCATTGAACCGATTTTCTACCCCCCCGGGTTCTGAAGTCTAATCCTCGATGTGTATAGGTAGCACATGTCTGCATACATTCATACTGTACGTGAGATATAGTAAATCAGTGCTACCGTGCATATAATGTACACGTATCCTTGCATGAAAAAATCAATACCTTATACGCCGATACATGTGCCCAAGCTGCAAGGAATATATTCGAATTTGTGTTGGCAGCAGCGATTGGCAAACACGTGCTCTCGAAACGACACGAAATCGATCGAGTTTCTGCTTCTCAATCGTATACATAATATGTACATACATCGATCAGCTCGAGTAATGTCTTACAAATTCACTTGGAGCTCCCGGTATACTAACAGATTCACTTCATTTATTGTGACTCGATTTATACACAAATTGATTCTTTCATCGATCTCTTAACAGATATTGGTAAATCAATTTGATACTGGATGATTTATAATTGTGTTTGGTATGCTTAATGTTGAAAAATCGAGGTATGCTTTTATGACATAAATAGATGAAAATTGTACCAAATATCAGAATTTTGTATTTGAATCTGGTTTATTTCGTGATTCTAATGTAATGGAATAGTGTACTACCAATAATCTGAAAGACAAAAGTGAAGATTGACCGATTTGAAATTCATTTGTACGTCAGATAATAAAACTCGACATTGCCCCACTGAACACCGTTCGTTCCCGAAACGTACCACGGAAGGTTCCGCACGGAACTAATGCAACTTTCGCCGGGCGTTCCTACGACCCACCAGCAACGTTGTGGGTAGGTAGAAATGTCCGCGGACGACTACGCATCTAGGGCGTTGTGCCATGGTTCCCGGAACCTTCCAGTGGTTCCGTAATGGTTTTGTAATGGTTGTTTGTTGCAATCTAGAACTTTGAAAATTTTTTGTTGAATAAATAAAATAATTGTTATTTTTCTTCTTTCCTCTGCAGGCTATTCAAGGGCAGTCTCATTGTCTCCACTTCATGAAGTGACCGTATTTGTGATTCAGCCCAGCCGAAGAGATTGAACGAATAACCTGCAAGGGAAAGAACGAAAGTAACAATTATTTTATTTATTTAACAAAAAAATTTCCAAGTTCTAGGTTGCAACAAACAACCATTACAAAACCATTACGGAATCACTGGAAGGTTCCGGGAACCATGGCACAACGCCCTAGATACGTAGTCGTCCGCGGACATTTCTACCTACCCACAGAAGTTGCTGGTGGGTCGTAGGAACGCCCGGCGAAAGTTGCATTAGTTCCAGGATGAACCTTCCGTGGTACGTTTCGGGAACGAACGGTGTTCAGTGGGGCTGTTCTAGGTATTCCAGATAATAGCCAATCCATAACAATAATATTTACTTTTCTCCGTCACATCAATCCTCCATCAAGATAATTCTCCACATCGACCATAGTGTCCAAGACAAGACTCTCTCTAATGTCTTACTGACGAGCCCAAACGAAAAGACTGGGACGAAACACATACCATATTCTTTACACAGTATCTTCAGTTGTGTATCAGCCCAGTATGGTGGACTGAGGGTGAAGATCAACCCCGGCTTTCTTGGGATATTTTCATGGCGTGAGACATGCATTTTGATTCCTCTTCCACATACGTTGTGGTTTTCAAAGACTTCAAGTTCCAAGACAATGAAATCATGATGTATAAGTTTCTCTCAAACCGGTTAATCTTAAATCTTGTATGTGAAAGTGATTACATTGTAAGAAATCTGATTTTATGATTGGCGTTGGTGCCTTCCACCTTTTTTGTACAGATTAGGTTCTGCAGAGGAACTAAAGGGATCTACCAGGTTAGTAACCGACAACACCTAACCTCAATGGTATTGGTGGTCGAGATTTTGATCTACGAGAAGTAAGTACAGACTCATCAACTTGTGTAACTTTGAGGTTATGTCTAACTCATGTGATTTGAGCTCCATCATCTCATCAATTACGATAGCAACGAGCTGACCCAGAGCCTTTTTTTATCGACTAATTTTCAAAATTTAACGGTCGATACCGATGAATACTTAAATCATTGCTTTGTCAAGATATCACACATCTTACATGGAAATTTGAAGATCCTTTAATATAGAAATCGAGCATCAATCTGGGCCTGCATTCAGCACACGGACTACTTGATCTTGCTCAAGTACCAAAAGAATAACGGCATACCTGCACCTACAGTCAAGCGTAACTGCGGAATTTCGCGACCATTTTCACCCGCCTTACAAAGTGTAGATATCGATGATTTGGTACGGATAAGTCATACACGACTGGCACGACCCTCCAGGGCATCACGGCGATTCCTTACACTTTTATATCTTTTGAACAACCAACGATATCCAGATAAATCAACTTTCCAAGAAGCTCAAAGGCGCTAAATGGTCACACGCAGTTCATCTCACTGCTCCTGGAAATACATATCCATACGCGATCTCACTATTCGTCGGTGTTTGCAAAAATTCACTCCTCGCAGATCTACGCAAAAGCATCAAAAGACGAATGGGTATAAAATACGCACGTGTGACCCCGAGCTTTCTTTCGTCTGGTCATTTCACATATTTACAGATACAAAACTCCATGCTCGCAGTACAGATAAATTGCTTGCTGCCGGCTTTTAATCGCTCGAGTCATCGCGCCACTAAATGATCTCGACTATTACAGTTCCTTTGCACGAGATTCGTGGAAACGATGCGTAGATCTCGGTGGTGATTTCAATTTTCTCCGCCGTGCAATGAATGAAGTCCAGCTGCAAACTGCGAGAAAGTAGCTGATTATTTAGGCTCTATCAAAAACAAAATGGATGCGAGCAAAATCATTCGTAAACGTTTATCAACACGACTTTATAAATAGTTCATTAGTGCGATTCCAGGATCAGCAGTATGCAACCAATCTGATTGATTGGGTGGAAAAATAATCATTCACCATTATCCCTGCGGGAATATGAATTTTCGAACAGTTTTTCAATTTCCTTTCCTGCACAGCTTTTGGAAGATAGCGTATAGCTCCCGGATTATTGTGATACTTTCGATCCTCGTCTTTGGCTCCGGGTGGAAAATATTACTCACAATCAGTGTGCTACTCATCTTGTAGAATATCACTAGAACGGAAAAAATTTCTAGAATTCCACGGAACACTTTCTTAGTAACTTTCGATACTAGAGTGTAAGAACTATTTTTCTCATCCGACTGATAGGTTCCCAGGTTCATCGCCACGAGGATACGAAAAATAGGTACTCTTGTGTATTGAACTCTACTTTTCGATAAAGTGTGAATAAAAGCCGATGAACTATGCGCACAGAATACTCTCACTTACATTGTACCATAAAGAGTAATTTATGTAAGTGATGAAATGAACCAAATCAGTCAACTGAAAATACTATACGTAAATCAGGACGCTGATTCGCACCATAACATCTAGATGGAGTCCAGATTATCCGAACTCCAAGTGTATTATTCAATCTCCCCTTTCATATAGGGGCAATATTCACAATTTTCAACCCCGCAAGGGAGATCTTCGGATCTTGGGAGAGTAACAACTCCCCGGCCCCAGTTAACCGCAAGGAGGATCCTTATTTGATTCTGGGAGACAGACGCACTCCCTGGCCCCAGTCCTCCGGCAAGGGAGATCTTAGTATCTCGGGATCACACGACAACTCCCCCGCCCCCAGTCTTCAGCCCCAGCACCCATGGGTGTGCCTTTACCACCTCGTCCGCCTCAGTGCGTATGAGCCCTGAGTGGCATCTTGGACCATTTCAGGGCTCCCGCTTCTTCGCAAGCTCCCTGTACCTTTCATGTCTTCTCTACTCTCTGTTCCTTCCTTCCTTCTTCTGGGACTATGACCTTCGGGTTGGCGCCCTCCGGGGAGGGGTTTTAGTCGCTAGGTGCCCGAGTATTCTCAGGTGACCCCGACCCTACCCACACCCTTGTGGGTGTCTATGAAGATTCCCCCTTCCCGGCCTACCAAAAAGAAAAAAAACCCACTTTTCAAATCTAGTTCCCTCCAAATTTTTATTTCAATCATACAGTGCCAACAACAGATTTCTCCGCCGTTGTTCTGACGAGGCCAACGGAGAAATCGAGCCGAAACACACATTTCCAAATCAACCTTAGTCAAGACATCCATAGTTTGATAGTAGATTTAGATCTGCGAAATGTATTTTTGGTCCAATGAGGAGTATTAAAGGCACGAATTGTGTCAGCTCCTCATGCAAGACTGAGAGATATCGAATCAATAATTTGAGTCTCTTCTTGCTCGTCAAAATCGGTCGAAATCTTTTGATCCTAAAAATACCATGATTTAGCTATAATAGGTAAGACCAGTGAGAATACTGCTGAGCGCCATACATTATGAGCACCCCGAAAAGATCTCGATGGTTCATCATTGGTTGTTCAGTACATTTTCAGATCTGCAATTACATTTTCTCACGATATCCTATGAGGATTTCGAGCTAGCATGTGGGGTAATGACAGCTTGTTAGTTAGCTACATTGAAAGTCCTTTGACTCATCAAATGCAACAAATAAATCTAAAGTTTCACTTCACACGTTATACTTTTCGCTGGAGTGAATTCAATTCACTGGAGCAATCTTTACACGCAAGAGTTGTTGATTAGCTGACATTTATAAATATTATTGCAATGATTGACAACCATGTATCGATCTACTTCAATCATCTTTTAACCGTGAGATCTTGTGCCGTGCTTCCGTCAAGTTCAAATTGCCTCTAACACGAGTCAAGTGGCGAGAGACTGAGTTTTGATGATATAGAATTAGTCGATTGAGTCGATATTGATCGTAGGTGATGTAGTGAGAGCCTAGTATTGAGAAAAATTTTCACTAAACAAAGCGATTCTCACGAGGATTCTCATGTATGTTTGAGTTATGATGATCGTCATCGAAATCTGTTCATCCTGAGCGTGATACTAGAGAGACATATGGTAGCCCCGTAAGAAGGGGTTTGAAAATGATAAGAGAGTTACTAAGGTGCCAAAATACCGATCTTGACAAAATTTATGCCGTAATATCCGTAAGATTACATCTTACTCGATTTGCATCCTACCTGTTATGATAGTTGGTAATGAAATCGAAATTTGTAAAAATAATAATGAATGAAATGAGTAGAATCATGAGTTTTATTTCATCTTACACCTTCTCAGCTAAAACCTGTTGTTTTATATAGACCACCGTGAATTTGAAAACGCGGAGGAATCGGAAAGTCAATACTGGCGGGACGAGAAAAGCGAGCAAACAGATCCACGATCGGGAATGGTAATGTTGTTTACAGAAGCTGCCAGCGTGAGCGAAGGCAAATTGTCAGCTGTCATTTTTTGCCCAGTCCCAAGAGAGCTCACGCACCAAACAGACATGGAGGAAAAGTACACCGTAGAGGCTGCTACATGGATACCTACATAGCAGCATCCAGAAAAAAAATCAAGCGATCCCGACCGAGTTCCAATTATCATTCCCAAGATCATCGCTCAATTTGAAATCCGAGACTGCAAATTACATTCGGAACATTCCATATCTAAAGAATCAATTCCTGATCAGATAGATCTCGCTCAACACAGTGATATTAATGTTTTAGTTCACTTGGAGGGCATTTGAATACTCTTCTCAGGAATTCTCTTGGGCATGTCCAAAAATTGCTCCGGACAAGACATCCGATTTCTCTCACAATGCATGAGACCAGACCCGATAGTCTTGCATAATTCTCTATATCGAACCTTTCATTCTACGTGGAATTTTCAAATTCTATCCACTTGAGTGCAGGGATACTTCAGAGATCACTTCGATTCTGGTTAATTTTATGATGGAATTCGTCATCCTGAGAATTTCGTAAACTATCTCAGGGTCAAAGTTTAGGCTACTTTCAAGGATTCCAAGTAAAACTTTTACTCGTGCTTCAACGTGTTCTGGCAATGTCAAGAGCTGGCCCATCATTTGAATAATGATTGAGTCAAGTCCCGGATTGGACGCAAATAATTACGCTACTAGGCGATAAACAAGGCCAATGATTACCAGGTGCAATAAATCACTTAAAAGTCAACCGCGAAATTTAAAAAAGTTGCTCTCTGCCTACCAGTTTACTCAGTGATCTTGTTGGGTGGTGCAGAAGCGCGAGAGATCTGTCCAGTGTACGAAATGAAAAAAACGCCATAATCTGCAGTGTCGCGTGCGCGACAAGACTATGAGAAAAACGGCGAGAGCTCCAGCTGCGTTTACAATATATGTATGTGTAGCTCGATTAGGCTCTTCCACTACGCTCATCGTCCATGTACGGGCTCTCATGATCCGCGTCTCTCTGATCTTTCTTTCTGCCGACTCAGTACGTTTGCACATCGACTGTACATCCGATACCTATATACCATTATACTTTACGCGTCGCACGCACTTGTCAAGACAGAGCTATATACGCTGCGGCATTGATTCACACTTGTATTCAATTTCTTGCACCGCGGCGTCCGTCTCCATGTATATACTGCATACGACAAATTAACGGTCCATTATTTCAAGATTCCCGCATCAGAGCTTGCACACCTGGTCTAACGTATTATAGCACACACAAGCGGGTAACTTATCCTCATCTTCTCACACTTGTGAGAAAAGTAGCCACGCGTGAGATGCGCAAGCGCAGATTACGCATCGAGCATTCTTGCTATTTCGTGCGATTTATTGCATAGTTACCCTAAGATGCGCGATATGGCGCCAAATCGCCACCAGCTTGGCAGAAACCCGGTAAAAGTCAACAGATCGGTTGGCTCATTCATATTCATGTAGTGTCATATTGTCGCCCTAGCTTGGCGGTATGCAACCAAAGATATTTGCGCATTTCAGTATTAGTTTGTTGGTGATAGCTGTGGATTTGAGAGGACAGTTTAGAGGTTAGGTGCTTAGGATGCACGCGTCACGAAAACGTTCAACTTTGCGTGCATTTGGATTCTTGTGACACACTTACACTCGAGGCACATTGCTTGGGTGTATCGGTAATTCGAGAATTTCGATACGTAGGCAAAGAGTCGCAAAGCGCGAATAAGATATAATCTACGGATGCGACTCGTATTCAGCAAACATTGAAGGTTCAATGGTCGTTGGAATTCATCGGCGAGCTGATCGCGCCCCTGCAGTGGCTAGAATTGCATCCGATACAAACGAACGCCTGATATCTCGTTCCGCATCGCGTAAAACTACGTGTAGTTTGCGTAATACGCGCGTGGTCAGTTGATGGTTTCGTAAGAGCTGCACCAGCATTATCGAAGTTATTTAAATCGATATAGCTAGTTCGATATTTCACGCATCACTTGAAATTCTCTGATTTCAGGGCGGTTTTTTAAAAGTAGTGGAATATTTTACCAAGTTTACATCTGCTGAGAATACACAAATATCTGAGTCAATCCCTTTAAAAATCGAATTTATGTGAGTTCTAAACAGTGGCATTCGTGAGCTTGTAACGGAATATGACGGTAAAATCTCGTCAATGTCAAGTCATTGCTTTGTCTGTTACCTGATCTCAGCAGAAAATGTAAGAAAATTCATACAAGCTCAGAGAAAACTAAAAGTCTCCGATCTCAAATTTCTTGCGAAGAACCACACGATCCTAAGATCACAGATACTATTTTTGACACGTGCCTAAACCCCCTGTTACCGCGGATTTTCCACTTTCACTGACACCAAACTGCAGTTTGCCAAAAAAATAGCATGCAACACATGTCCATACGAATTTCCCATCAACGTGGCCTTTCCTTCGGTTTGTGTCGGAGAAAGTCACTTGCAATGTGAATCCCAAATTTTGAGTCTTTGTATCGTTATGTACTATTTCTTTTTGCAGTAATAAACTACCTATCCGATTCACCAGCAACTCCACCCCTGCGTCAAACTACTTACAAGGGGAGGTCCAACCTTGCGGAACACGGATCCTTATGAAACTCTGGGGATCATCTTGTTTTGGTGCAAAATGAAGGTATCTCCAAGGGTTTAGTCCAATGGGCCTTCGGTCCCGAGATACAGCCATGAAAATTAGCATTGTTCATATAGGCCCATGTTAAAAAGTGATATATATACATATACTAACAATGCTAACCTTCATGGCTGTATCTCGGGACAGAAGGCCCATTGGACTTAACCCTTGGAGATACCTTCATTTTCCACCAAAACCAGATGATTCCTAGAGTTTCATAAAGATCCGTGTTCCGCAAGGTTGGACCTCCCCTTGTTAGTTGAGACGAAAGAATAGGTTAGAATTATCAGTGGTCAAGAGATCTAGAGTGGAGAAGATTGCGTCATCCAAAGTCAAACGTACCTTGTGTACGCAGATATCCTAGCACCCCTATCGTTTCCATTCTGTGTCAATACAAAGGGTACAGATACACTGTATACTGTGACGTAGATTAAGGTTAGGTTCGAATGTATCGATGGCTGCAAGCTTAGAGCTTGCAGCCATGGCTATGATCATGGGATGGGCGTTTCAATGATGAATCAGTTCCCGTTACAGATGGTGTCGTACTCGACACTGTAGCTCATAAGCAGAAATAACTGACATATTTGTGCGTACTTTCGAGTACATACTAAGTACTGTATGAGAAAATAGCAGGAAAATACCTAACCCCCAAAATTCGAAAGTGATGACCGGTAACATTTTGTTCTCGAAGGTGAAAATTATTAGGTGGGAGGTCCACACCATGGAAGTATTAGTCTCTATGGCCCACATCAACAAATCAAGGGATAATCATGGATTACTAAGATGCAAGGCAAGCTGCATTTAGTTGATCAGTTGCGAAATATTCAATCATCTTGGTTAGAGCCGGAGGGCTACTTTTCTAAACTTCTTGCATCGGTATAAACAAGGCTCGGAGGCATCACGTATCATGCACTCATTTTATACGACCGCGATTACATTCTACGAGTACGTTTAAAGTACGTATGCACGAGGTGAATGCCAAAAACTTGCGCAGTCGAGTATCCTTAAAAATCGTGAGTTATCGTTTGCACTTGCGTGTACACGAACCACAGGCAACGAGTTACCTACTTGTCGCTCGAGGCTTACCCGATACATAGGCATCGTTGTAATTCGCCAGCATAGCAAACCATGAGTTGACTTCAAGGTCGCACCGTAGGTTGTAAATGCGGTCTATGACAATCTTGCCAAAATCAGCTGGGCGCGGGAAAACCTCTTTCGACATTTGATGAGTGAGTAGGCAGGTGAAACTGCGACTTTTCCCTTTAGTTTATTAACATGCTGGAGACGGGAAGATCACCTACATTAGATTGTCAGTCTGTATTTGAAGTATTCCAATTATTAATCAAACATTTGCTTAAGAAAACTGATCCAAATCTTGGAATCTTTTTTGTACTAGCTTGCGAAGAAAATTGCCAGGACTCGTTTTTGAGCGTCACTTAGAAACTGATCAACGTCCTGTGTAAAAAAGAGCCCAGCCGATCACTGAACCCTCATCCAATCATTTGATATCGAAAACGAGATATATAATTCAGAATCAATCACATTTTCCCGCTGTTGATAAGAATCTGTCGATCAACTGAGATGATAGTGGTAATTGAAGAGCATATGGACTCAGACACCGAACGAACCAATTACGTCTACACAGACTACTCATTCTATAGTATATCATCTATCGACAGCTCTTAATAACCACGATGATTAAAATAGTACACAACATAGAGTATTAACCATCACCAGAATGACCAACCAAACTATTTCTTATAACTATACACTATAAGACCAAAAGAAGCAAGGAATAGCAAAACTAAACTACCACAGATAAATGAGGTAGACTAAAAAAATGTTTGCTCGTAAATATACAGTCGATTGGCACTACACGACAAGTGGTTGCGGCAAAATCGGTAGCCACGTGTCGTCGAGTTCGGGGCGTGTGATGTCACCCTGTTCAAGACCTGGCACATGGCGGAATAACCTGGCATGCTCCTCTTGAACAGCCTATTTGGAAGAATCGAAGCTTGACGGCTATACACCTTGCAAAAAGAAAGGGGATAAAAAGTGCGCAGCGGGGGATTATGCTAATTAGGGTAGAACTCGCGACGATCGGTAGCGATCCAGCCGTATAAATCAGTCGCACCACACGCCACTCCTAATTAAACGTAAGGCGCGCAGTCTAGTAGCTTATACTATATCCGTTGATAGGATACTTGTTTAGCTAAAACATCGTTGCTGCAATTTTGTCGTTGACGTTGATACGAAGATGTAGGCGACTTTTTTGAGCATCGTATTTGCGATTTTATCATAGCAACGTGTCATTCCCATCATGGTGGGGATGTATGCCTTACTCAATAGCCTGAAGATGCACATGGGATTTACTGACAACGAGTGTTTACTGGCGTGTCAAATCACTTGGTGTGATAACAATCACGTGATGCTCATCATCGATTGATTACATAGGGTAAGTGTGCCTAATATGCCCCCACAACTTTTGTTTTGCTCATAGTTTTGGCTCATCTCAATATTATTCTACGTGTCTTAGCTTGTTTAGAAGATGATTTTAAGACCTTCAAAATGAGCTAAAGTACGTTCGATTTCAAGGAATTGGAGCCGAGCTATAGGTATTGATTTTTGCAGGAAAAGATTTTTTGCGAATTTTTGACAATGTGTTACTAATATGCCTCCATAGTCATTTCGAGATTCTGAAGCTTTGGAAAAGCGATATCGGTTCTGGAACATGAAGGTAATGTACTGAATGGATGAATCGCCATGATTTGAGGCATTGTCGATGATTTAGAGTGCACATAACCTCAAAATTAACAAAAAAATCGATTTTCAACATATTTTGCAAAATCTGGTGCGCTTTGAAGGCCCCATCCAGCTGGATATTCGCTAAATACACTGAAAAATAATTTTATCTCGACAGAAAAGTACTAAAAGTACTTAATCTACATGCGAAAAAAGGGGTGGGGGCATGTTAGGAACACTGCACTTTTTTTTAGTAATGTAGGCGTAGAATCAGCTAGAAATAGAATTTTGCAATTTTGTGAAAAGCATCTTGAAGTTCAAACAAAAACAAAAAAAATGAGCTAAGGTACGTTGAGATTAGTTGCACCAGTTTTGTTTGGCATAGCTTTTAGTAACTAACAAAAAATAAGTCAAAAGTACCAAAATACACTTTTTTCGTTCAAAGAAACGCGCATGTCAGTATCGGTCCAAAACGTTGATTTTCCTATATTTTAACGTAACAAACACGGAAAAAATTCGCGGCAATGTCTGCGGGTTCGTACATTCGAGAACTTGAGTGAAGGCATATTAGGGAATGGGGGCATGTTAGGCACACTCACCTTACGTGGCCCTCGCAATGTCCTCTAGGCTTTGATGTTGAAAGAATTTTCATATTGTCTGTAACAATTCCTCAAATAACTATAACCCTAATTTGACTGGTACACGTGACATTTTAGTCGCTCTTGTGTGGTAAATTATTACTGAATGATGATATTGTAGTCAATTCATCAATATAGCTAATAGAACTCTGATGTAATAACTATCCGCTGCGCTTGCATACATGGTTTCTCCGCAGCATATTATACGTGTGAGTGTGTGTGTGTATTATCCACTCATCTCTGTCAAATGAGAAGTCACTAAATCGCCTTCTTCGCGGAAACGTCGTATTCCGTCGACCAAACGGATGAACGCTGTTTCCGTGGTCAGTTGATGAAATGTCTTATGTACCTCGTGTGGAAAACGGATTCCTCCACAAAACGAGTGCTAGACGCCAGCCTTTCGTCTCACCCATGGAGTGCCTCACCAATTCCTCACAAGTATTGATTTCACTAGACCCATCCGCTAGTTTTGCTCCAGTACTTCTGCGGTACTCCATCGGTACCATAGCGGCATTTGAATGATTTCTCACGAGATGGAGATCCCTTGGCATTTTTCATCTTTGCAAGGTACAAATTGGATCTAAGTGGATTCTTACTAGGCTCAACCTTTTCCTTAGATGGCGAAGTGAACATTTCCAGAAAATGGAAAATTCAATGCGAACGAAAAATAGCTGATTTTGAATTCGCCACCCAATTGTCATAGAGATTAGCCAAACAACGTGTTAGGCAATGTTATTGTCTTAGTGTAACGCCACGTGCTCTTGTTATTGTTTTGGTGTTTAATCTATGATTACGAATGTTGTTTTGTAGGCTATGTAGCCACGTCATTCACAATGGGAACTTGTGATCGAGTGAAAATGTCGATCGGCTTTATACCATCGGGAGATATTAGATGCATCGAGTATGCAGTCTTGTACCTTTTAGTACAGCAATGCGTACACAACTGTGTAGCAGCCATGACATCAAAATTCTCTAACGTAGATCGAAATTATAACAATCCCGCATCCGAACCTCTTCAACAATAGTAATGCTTAACAGATTCAGGTGGTGTTCATCAGTTTTAGACACTTTGTCGACGGAATTCTGACTACAACGTTTTGAGAAAAGTTTGTACCACAGATGGCGAACAGATTATGGGCACGGCTTATCAGAACACGGTCTCTCGTATATAGAAATAAGAAAAATCTGAATAAATTGGTAAAAACGAGTTTTAGACATCGCTTTGACTGATATTAGAATATTTGAGTAAAAAAACCAATAGATCAAAAATACTCTGTGCATACGACATCTCCTTCGATTTGAATCGTTTTCAATTTAATTATGTCTGAAATCACACAGTTAGTCTCCGAGATAGTCTCTCTAATACAGCACGTATTACGAATGTTGAAGAAATGAAACGTGGAGTTTTGCACGGGGCATTCGCGAATTTGTGTACGCATTGCAGGCGCATTGTGACAACCGACCGTGAAAAAGTTCGGCGCACTAATCGCGATCGAAACGATTTGAAACGTTTCTGATGCCACCGCGCGCCAAGGAAAGCATATGATATGATATGTGCATTCCTTGTCCTCTTACTACTTGCGACGATGCATCAGGTTTTGACAAGTTCGGTGGGGGGCGGGGCGACCACGAAGAATCGCGGTGTACAGCCAATCACCGCAGATTCACCGTAGAGAGGGTAGAGACCCTACCTAATTGCTCACAAGTTTCGTCACCAATACAAGCCACCGTACAAGATTTTTCTAGGAAAATTGCCGAAAATCGCGGAGTAGGATGAGAAATAGGTGGTCCGAGCGTCGAGTGGGGAGACATGGAAGTAGAATAAAAGCGATGAAAAATCGTGGCTTTCACTTCGTAGTCAAATTTTAGCTGACATATGTTCTGTAATCAAAATACAAAACGCGAATGTGCTTGGCATTACCAATTCATTGTAGGTTCACGTTTGAAATCCACAGAGAACCCACACACTATTCAGGATTTTGATCCCGTAAGTAAGTGGGGTTCTATACACCTCACTTGCGAGAGACTGGTTCGATTCGTGTTGATAGTCTACCTTTGATGCCAAATTTCATCAAACTTTGTAGTCAAATTTTAGCTGACAGAACTTCTATAATCCAAATGCAGAATTCGAATCTACTTCGTATTAACATACTCTAATAGATTCGCGTTTGAAAACACAAAGCTCGACCATTTTCTTAGGATTTTGATCTCATAGGTAAGCACCGGAAGCCACCATTTTTTCGAACATTCTTCCACTCCCCAGCTGCTGGATACCAGTTTGATTCGTGTTTATAATCTACGTCTAGAGCCCAAACCTCGTAGTCGAATTTTAGCAGACTGACCTTCTAAAGTTGAAAAGCGAAGCTCGAATCTGCTTGGTATCACCAATTTATGAATATCTTGTTCAGAATTCTCCAAAACCGTGACCACTTTGAATAACTTCTGATAACTGATTAGCTAGAGTCACAATTTTTCGTGTATTCATCCACTTCTCTATTATGAGAGACTGCGGTAACTCGTGCCTGTTATCCGTCCAACTCCGGTGCAAACTTTTTTCGGACTTCGGTTCTAGATTCTGATTGAGAAAATGTTCAGAACTCAGAAGCAGTATTCAGATCTGCCTGGCATTACCATTTTCGAGTAGGCTCACGTTTGTAATTTTCGAAAAATCCACCGTCTTCATAAAATTTTGATCTCGTGGGAGAGCAGTCAGAGTCACGATTTTTCAGATTTTTCTTATTTCTATAGCTACGAGATACCGTGTTCTAATGACTCAAGCCCATAGTCTGTTCACCATCTGTGGTACAAACTTTTCTCAAAATTTTGTAGTAAGAATTCCGACGATAAAGTGTCTAAAATTGATGAACACCACCTGAATCTGTTAAGCATTACTATTGTTGAAGAGGTTCGGATGCGGGATTGTTATAATTTCGATCTACGTTAGAGAATTTTAATGTCATGGCTGCCACACAGTTGTGTACGCATTGCTGTACTAAAAGGTACAAGACTGCATACTCGATGCATCTAATATCTCCCGATGGTATAAAGCCGATCGACATTTTCACTCGATCACAAGTTCCCATTGTGAATGACGTAGCTACATGGCCTACAAAACAACATTCGTAATCATAGGTTAAACACCAAAACAATAACAAGAGCACGTGGCGTTACACTAAGACAATAACATTGCCTAACACGTTGTTTGGCTAATCTCTATGACAATTGGGTGGCGAATTCAAAATCAGCTATTTTTCGTTCGCATTGAATTTTCCATTTTCTGGAAATGTTCACTTCACCGTCTAAGGCAAATGGTCAAACCAAGTAAGAATCCACTGGGATCCAATTTGTGCCTTGCAAAAATGAAAAATATATGCCAAGGGGTGTCCATTTTAAATTGGTCTTACTATATGACTGTCTGATGGATGCTGCTAGGCAAAGAGAATAAAATAGAATGATAGAAATCGTAACATAAAGAGACGATACTTCGATAAGCAGTAGATCTGGGCAGATTTTCAAGCCATGGCTCAGAAAAAATCAAGTCCAACGCGTCATGAATACATTCATTCGTTAGCATATAGTACACAGTATCAATCTAAACCAATCGCCATTATGCAGAGCTACCGACTTTTCAACGAAGCCTCAGCATTTATATAGAAATCCAACACAGACTATCCAATGGTCAATCGATTTCTATACACTGCTCTCAGATTATACCACTCTCAAATGGGTTTTATACTACTCAACGTCGAATTCAATTATTATAACACTGCGATTGTTTTTCTTCGGCAAACTTCTGATTCAAATTTGCGTACATTGAAACTACTCTAGAGTCCAATTTAATTGAACTCCTTTAACGATCGTGAAAGAAACAGAGACTATAGATTCAGGGGCAGTGGCGGTGATCTCCAGAGAGACAATCGTGCAATCGGCATACGCTTAAAAATCGATACATATCGAAACTAGCAGAAAAGTGGAAAAGCTCGGCAGTGGGTATTTTTCTATTCTCTCTATCGATCGACGATTGCAGGACTGATCGGTGCATGCAGTGCTGACCGGTAGTGGATGGATTGATTTACGGGTTTAGCGGCTCGTTTGGGACGGCAGCTTGCAATGGATTAAGATTGATCGATTTCCCTTCTAAATCTAGTCCAGTTATAGTTTGTATGTATCGCAGTCTCAGGCCAGGCGGACATTGTTCGAGATCACATGTTAATGGGATACTGTGGTATTCTATGCAACGGTATTAGATTACCCTTTCGAGTTATACCGAGTGTATAAAGTCAAGTCTAGATTCACAGCTCGGTTTGTGAATCACAATCAAATTCTTACACCTGCCACCGCACGACCTTTCTCTCATTAAAATTCATTGTCCTATGAGTGTGTAGACACATTAAACACTCGGATGTGGTACTTACTGTCGTACATAACCTCACCAAGTGGTGAATTGTCTGTTTCAATTGATATAGCGCGATGCGCATCATTTGCCATCACTCGATAGAATATACCCGCGACCCCTCGATCAAATCGCGAGAAGCTGACAGGTTTCAATTACCCATTGAACTATCAGGTATACCGATCGCCCAACGTTTGTACCTTCAGTATAATATCCGATCCTATCCGATTTGTTCGCGACAAAGTGGATACTCGTGCGCATCTACCTGTGCGCATCATGCACTTACATACTTATATATGCAGAATATAGTGAGATACTCGAATGCATGATGGAGATGAGTAATACGTAGAATAAATATAAGGGCCACTCGAAAAGTGTGACTGTGGATAGAGTGGCCATATACACATACCTATATACGGTTATACCCATCAGACTCTCTGGCACGATCTCGTATGTACTTAACATACTTTTACCGGCTCTGTCTATCTTACTACACCATACAAGCTTTTTTTTCTGTCTCACTCTCTCACTCTATCCAGTTGAACATACGGGTATATAAAGTAGCCACTTGTAACAAGCATATCCGCGCTGTAAAGGGTCGCCATGTTGGCCGCCATATGCAGGATTTTTAAACTGTGGCGCGGCGTACTTGAGCGGTATATTCCAGCGTATTATCAGATTATCATGAAATTAAGGACGTATTACATATTTTTCTCTCATCTTGGAACGATGAAAATGAATGTCGTTGGTGGAAAATCGAAAAAATGAACATTATTCAACGGAGAGCATTTAATTTGCAGAACAAATCTCAATATGCTTTGTATTCATCAACAGGGGATTTCCTAATTTTTTATGGGAGGATTGTGCTCGTTCTAGTCTTCCATCTATCGCCTTGGTATTTCCTATGAAAAATTTCACAATTCCACAAAATTCAACTACAACTGCTTCACTCCTGTTACTTTGTTGGGTGGTGGATATCTAAGGACCCAACAAAGTAACAGGAGTGAAGCAGTTGGCGTTGGCTTTTGTGAAATCGTGAAATTTTTCATAGGAAATACCAAGGCAATAGATGGAAGACTAGAATGAGCACAATCCTCCCTCAAAAAATTGAAGAACTCCCTGTTGCTCAATACAAAGCATATTGAGATTCGTCCTGCAGATTTGTTGCTCTCCATTAATTTATGTTCATTTTTTCGAATTCCCACCAACGACATTTATTTTCACCGTTCCAAGATGAAAGAAAAATATGTAATACGTCCTTAATTTCATGATAATCTGGTAGTACGCTGAAATATACCGCTCGAGTATGACGCGCCACAGTTTAAAAATCCTGCATATGGCGGCCAACATGGCGACCCTTTACAGCGCGGATATACGAGGTTCGAGGATCCTCATCTCTCAAGAAAAAAAAATGCTACCGGGCGAACTTGTAGGTATACAGTCTCTTGTATATTTGCTAGGTTCACAGATCTTGTAGACTGTCTGATGGCTTTGCTTGGTCGTTTGACATCCTCCTGCAATACCGTATTTTATACCTTCGTTTGTCGTGCGTGAGATCTATTGCTGCGCCGACAAACTAAGATGTTCATAATCGACAAGCGATGCTTGAATTGAATTGATTTCTCTATGATTAAGACATCGCCATTGTATATAATCATGGATTTTTCACTGCGTGGAGCATTTGCACGAAAGACACTCTTGCGAATTAACTTTCTTGATTGTGCAGTATTTTCAACAAATATCATCATGTGGTTTAGGATAATATTCACGTTCGTTGCATCTTGGTAAAACAAGATTTATCTCCATAGAAAGTTCAATTTTCGATTCGAAATCGTGAACTGCCGGAAAAGTTATGGAACGTTTTACCATTTTATGGCCATCGTCGAAAAAATGACCATCTTGGAGATAACTCTTGGTAGATTGAAAACTGTGTCGAATTTGTAAAATGGAACGGGGAATTGGTACTACAGTGGTCATCATTTTTCAGATCTGATTTAGCAGAAGCAGAACTATCTCCAAACGGGTTTGGACGACTAGAGTCAGATGCAAATCTTGATCAGAACTTTGTGTCATCACCCTATGATGATGATGAATTTAAAGTTGGTCTTAACCTTTTTCTAATACGTGACATCATGGCTCTGGATCAAAGCGGAATGAGTCCATTTCAGATTTTACAAAAGTTGCATACTCTAATACTTTGATCACTGTTTCTATCGGTGATTACTAATTGGAATAATTATGTTTGCCCAATATCAATGGACTCCTATTCCAAAATATACCATTGGAACTTTTCTCGGCAGTGATAACCGATGAGAACATCCTCCAAAATACTGAGGGACTTTTTGACACTGTGAAACGGACTGATAAGATTCTGGTCCAAAGCTGTTCACGTACAGCCCTTACAACTTCGTAGAACCCTTAGCATCGTCTCTGAAGACCTTTTTTCAAGTTCTTCAATGTCAAGAAGATCTGGAACCTCTCAACATCACTTGACTATGTAAGTGTAACTGCACAAATGGGACATAAGTCAGTTCATCAATATTAGATACGGACTGTTGGAAGAGCAAATTTTGTTTGCCTAAGGTTAGCCATTCTGGTAGAAATGTCTTTCCATTCCGGTTCAATACTAAGCATTTCTGATTAATATGGAATTTTCATGCCAAAAAGTTGATAATCCATTGATCTCTTCCACATGAAACGTATGGGTACTAACAAGGGGAGACCACGGGGTCCGGGTCCCCAATCTTCCCCAAGATTTTTTCACAGTTTGATGCTATACCTAGAATATGAAGAATCCAGAGTAACTCCGTGCAATGAGCCTCTTGTTCAGAGCTACAGCCTATCATAGTATCATTGCTCATATGGGCTCATGTTAAAAAGTGATATCTATAGATGTACTGACAATGCTAACGTTTCTGACCATAGCTCTGAACAGGAAGCCCATTGGACAGAGTTACTCCGGATCCTTCATATTCTAGGTGACACAAAGCTATGAAAAAATTTTGAAAAGATTGGTGAGCCGAATCCCGTGATCCCCATCTGTAAGTCATTGGCCGATTTGTCTATAAATTCATCCCCGAAAGTTTGCACATAAGATCAGCGATATTAGATACCCTTGACCTAATCAACACAGGTGTCGCAGCATATCTAATCAATCGGCCACGATATAGGGGAGAGTGGGGCAAAATTGGACGGGGGCAAAATTGGATAAGTGAGATAGCTCGGTCGGAGGCGAGTCTAGGCATTCGCCGCGTAAATTCTCTTTTAATACCATCACAGACAATGGTTTTTATCGTGGTTATACCTCCCGAAACGACACCGGGAGTCCTCGCTGACATACGGGTGCTTTTTGAGGGCCTCACGCGGTTTATTTTCCAAATGCAAAAATCCACGCTACTTCTGCAAAAGTGGACAAGCTCAATTGCCGTTTGGGGGTCAAAAACTACATTACAAAACGAAGATTTTGAGCCTTCGTAGGCCGAAATCGGTTCACTTGAGCCCAAATGATCAGAATTCTTCGAAAAAAATGCCTGGGGGCATTTTTGGACGAATTGATGGGGGCGAATTTGGACAATGCTAAATCCTATCTAGAATCGGTCGACTGATCGCACATTAGTGCGAGTTTTTCGAAGCGCGGGAGGTTCAGGGATAGTTGGATGATTGAAAATGGGTGAGAAAATGAAGTTACGATGTCTAATGATGGTGTTAGGAGTCAGTTTAGAGGTCAGAAGTCGCTTTCAACGTGTTCCAACATAGTGCTCGATTCAAGCATTTTCACTCTCGCATTCGATGACACTGCCTTGAATGTTACACACTATCAGCGGGATCGTTAACTTAGGGGGGAGTATGAATACCTCCAATTTGAAGGAGAACGAATGAAAGGCGACTCTTAGAAGCAGTGAGTCAATTGCTGAAGACGATAATGCACCAATGAAGCGCCTATTTCAATGATGCTGAAGAATGACATAAAAATGGCTCGCTTGGTCGGGCTATGAGAGGGTGTAAAAGTCTCAGGCGGGTTTCCAACTTGGTTCTGGGTTATTACCACGTGTTTTGATGAGCAAATGCGACTGTAACATGTAAGGAATATTGCTGTATACTTCAATTTTGGAAGGCTGTCCAAATTTGCCCCCAAAACTTGTCAAAAGTGCCCCCAAGCTCGGGGCGAATTTGGACAGATTTTTGTTTTTCAACTACAAGAAAAAGTATGAAAGACATGACCTTGGGTCCTGAAAATTTTTTTACAATCTATTCAATAGTTGAACTTCAAAGTCCCATAGCGCGCCTAGCCCCAAGTATCGTCACATAGCCCCACTGCAAAATCCGTCCAATTCTGCCCCACTCTCCCCTACATGAGAAATAGTGTGCTTCAAAACCTAATAAGATCGGCATTAGGGTGATTCCGTATATTTGCATCATTGATGTCTACCTATTGATGCTCGAGACACGGATTTTACCGTCTCCTATATGTAATCAGTAATATCAAAACCGAGTCTTGATTATACGATATAAGAGTGTGTATCAAGATGTTCCATAATGGATATGGATGTACTCAATGCAGTCTGATAATGAAGTATAAACACATAGATCGGCAAGGTAACACACTCGTTCATTATAACGCGCCGCTAATAAAGTCGCTCATGTTCTATATATATTTTAGGTACCGCGTCGGCTTAATTGGCCTTTGCTCACCCTCACCATCAGGATAATATCATCACTGATACATCGTGACATGTTAATTTTCCATCGACAACGCGAGTCTACGCGCTTGTAAAGTTAATCAATTTGTTGGAATAGTTAATATAGCTTATAAACTCGATGGTATTATATATAACTTGAGAAGTGCCGCCCGCGACAAAAAGTTTAGCGATAATTTCCGCGAATCAGTTGTATATATGTAAGGATATATGAATATAGGCACTTCATACATTACAGGAACTCTGGCGATGCGTCGCTCGTGTAAACTCTGTGCTAAACACGTACCTGCATTAAGTATAATAAATATATGCACCATAGCCGATCACAACAGCGTTTACCGTAATGCGCGTCTATATTTTTTTAAAAGTGCCGCTCTTCCTCCCCATATGATTCTAAAATGCAGAGACTGCCGTTCTATTAGTACTTATGTTGTACTGGATATTTCTATAGTGGAGTCTAATACCGATACGCGATTTATGTTTATTCGAAAAACAAGTTTGAGGTAGAGAGAAAGAGAGAGCATTCAAGTGTGTAAAGGTGCACGAGAGCTGAATTTCCTTTCGTTATAAGTAACGCATATGTCTAGAATCGATTGAAAGAGACGCGCCATGCCCATAGTCGCGATTGAACAACCCATCGAATCACGTTGATCCCTAACTCACTTCTTTATAAGTAAGTATATAACTTCCACGCACTATTTCGTCTCTCAAATCTTGATTATTTAGAGAGATACACGGTAGATATTGTAAGTTATTGCGCCAATAATTTACCAATCAGCTGTCTCTCTCTCTGCGTCTGGTGAGATCGAGGGTGAGATGCGATCGTCGTACAAAACTTGTATGTGAGCATAGAGCCTGTATAGATCCGATGATGAGTATCTAAACTAATAACGGACGATGGTATGTGCTTATTATATTAGAATACAACTCTAATATCAACGTGTACAGAGATATCAATGCATGGAGACTTCGATACACGGAAATCTCGATGGCCGTGTGGTCTACAAAAGATCTGTCGACCTATACCCCAATAATAAGTGAATTTTAAAGAAATTTTGATATTGGTGGATCAAAAATGTGCCAACATTAGATCTCGGTTCCGATGGTTCTTTCATGGATTTTTCTAATTTTCGAGCTCATGCAACAATTCATCCGTTACCATCTATCAGTACCCATCACGGCTACGTGACATCACACTCCTGATATTCTGTAAGATAACACGGACCTGACATTTCCCACTAGCATCGATTTCATGGTCAAGTGGTTTGAGTTACAATCATGGGCCTTTGATTTCATCTTCAGACTTTTTGAAATAGTCGATAAGAATTTCGGTATAGTATTCCCGCACATGTAATAAGGTTCGACCAAGTATATTCACACGGATATCTGGCCAGCTTTAGAAAAAGTACTCCCTGAAGTTCAAATAACAATTTTTCACATTTTGGGTCATCTTTGGTTTGATGCATGGCGATGGATAAAAACTTGGTGCAAAATGTTTTGATCAAAGACAAGATTGCCCACAGTATGTGGCGCAATCTTGCCTTTGGATTGTAACCTTCAAAAGTTGTCGCTTGGGTCTTGTAGCTGTGGGATGATGCCTATAATACCACTTTATTTGATGACTTGACCCGACCGGATCCCGAACGAACTCGGTGACCCACACTCATCAAGTCCGAAAGAAGAAGAACCGACATCACAGGGAACTGACATTTTGACCCTTTTCTCAATTACTATTTTTCAGAGTGGCCCTGAAACAAGAAAAAAACTACTGCGCCAATGAAGTATGTCAATGATGACTTGTGCGATTTTTCCGCCCAAGAATTTCAGGGGTTCTAGCGTGGTGGGACACCAGTGCTACCAAGTTTTCGCGGAACTACTCAAAGTCAGATTGTATGACTCGGAATAGCGATCTAGCATTTATTATGTGAAAAGTTGATTTGATAGTGAAATTTCCGGGAGGGGGGGGGGGGGGTAACATTGCGTGGCAAGTATCTTCATCGAATGGTAGAGTTGTTTGAATCACTAGCAATTCTCTACTGTAGTGATGAACTGAACATTTAGTGCATCAAAATCAGACAATTGAATCCTCTCGGTCGGGGAAACAAAGATATCGACAACCTTTTGGATGAAAAAAGTGATTACACATACTCGCATTAATCCCATGGAGAATTAACACGTTCATTGCGATGGCCAAATCGTGTTCGGATCTTATTGTGTGCGGTGGGCCCCACCGGTGAAGCTCATCCAATGGGATTTTGATCACCGCCGCCGCACACAGAGTTGATGGATGCGGAAGGCCCACCGCTGGGACTCATCACACTGAATGTGTTAAGCAATGAAACTTGTCAATTTGTTTTTGAGCCCTGACTTTTTAGTATCAGTCACATTTTTAACAAAATTATTCTTGATCGTACACTTTTGTGCCGTGCGTTCGAGGTCGTTTTGTCCGAGGTTTTCCCACATTGGATGTCGTGTAGAAAGCATTACCTTCATGGCACACAATGTGGCGCATTATCGAATGATGTGTGGAATAAGTACACCCAACATGCCCTCCGCCCTCAGACGATTTCGCCAATAGTTCTAGCCCACTTCGGTATTTCCCTTTTTTTTCATTCTTCTTTTGTTTTCGATTCGTCTTTGTTTCTAATTTTTTTTTTTTTTCAAAAGTTATCAATGATATGATTTATGATGGTGGGGTCGACATGCTTGTAAAAAGAATGAATTGCATTGTAAACTATGATTTGAAATCCTGACATCGGTCCCATCTCACTGAGATGCAAGGGTTTTATCCAACTTGGTGATTGAAATTGAAAATGAGCTGTTGAACGGATTACAGTGAAAAAAGTTGCTTCATCGCAAGAACTGACCACAAAAATATTTTCGACACGCTGTGCGGAAAAGTGTCATTCCGCACTGATTTTCCTCTTTCTTACACAGTTTGGCGAACAACACAGTTCAATACACGAGTGTAAAACCTATTTTTCCACCCTTGTATCGAAATGTACTATTTTTCAAAGTGAAAATCTGAAATTGGTCAGGACCTTGTGGAGACTCGTGACGGAAAAGAGAAATACGAAAATTCAGAGTCAACTACCCTTCCAGGAATATCGGTATAAGATCCCCGGCTTTGGACCAGAAAGCGTGCGTGTAAGTGCATCAAGTACACGAGATAATACAAAGAGAACCTCGCGTGACTACGGGACGCCTTATGTACCTTCAATGAAAGAAGGGTTCCGTTGGCTTATAGTTACTTACCAACCAACCAAAAAAAAAAAAAAAAAAAAAATTAACGCTGTTCTCCGTTCTCCTTTGACGCAAAGCTCGGAAACAGTTTTACTCTGGGGCACGGTCAGTTTATCCTATGTATACATATACAACAAGAGAGCCTCTAACCATGACCTACAGAAGGCACTTTGCGATGAATCTGTTGCACGCAACTCGGTCGCATGCACCCAGAGAGAAAATCCTGCAAAACATCATCAGACGAGAGAACCCATAAGAGTTGCAATGTTTCGCAGTTTATTCGAAGCGATCGGTTGGTGGCGATAATACGGTCTCCTACATCCTTTACTTTATACGTCCTCACTGCTTTCAAGCATTAAAATATTCTCACGAGGATTCTATGTATATGTTTCACCTGCTACGTGCAAACTGCCCTTTGCGCAAATCTTTTTTCCCAGTCAAAGTATATATAATAATATCTATGCGAGATCCACACGCACCGATCTAGACAGTTTTATCAAGTTTTGTAGAGGACGAGATCGGGACGCGCCATCTTAACGCTCATATCGCGTAAACCGCAATTGCAGCAGCAGTACGCATCGAGTGCTAAAGAAAGCTCTCTTCCGCACTTTATATCTGGCTGTTTCTGGGTTGTACGAATGCCAGATCTGAGACAGCCTATAAGTATATCAACGGTAGGCTTTATAAAGCTCTGTGAGACTCTTTTACAGTCGCTTTTTATCGAGATAGTAAAAGAGGTTCTCCAGAACTGAGATCGGGATCATTTCTGTTTTCAACGCACTTGAATGTAGATAAAGTTTCATCGTAGCCCGATTTATCAGAGAACAAGGGTAGTTATATTTATACGTGCGTTAGGGTATCTACTTTGAAATCGCCAACGACTTGAAGGTACAAACACGGAAGTATATTATAACGATATATCTCGAAAATCGGCATGCCTCGGGGCGCTTTGAATCACACGCTAATCTACATCGCCCTTTTCTCAACCACTTCTTTTTCTATTTATCCATTTCACATGGGTGACCGATACTCACTATAAAATACACGGCTATGGTGAACTCCGATTAAGTTATGCTATTTCGATCGATCGAAGAGATCCTGAGGAAATGCAACGCGCGAGTGAGATGTGTGGCTCCCGACGGCACTATATACAATATATAAAAATCCAAGTGCTCATCGATTATATAGATTTGTGTGAGGCTCTAGCGCCATCGTGAAAGACATTATCGCTACATGATCGTTCCGAGGTTTATTATCCGGCACCTATCATTCTGAATTCAATGTATGGAAGAAGTTTTATGTCCAGCTTCCATCGATCGATCGGATCACTCGATAGGAATCAATGAATCTCCTTATTTTAAATCGATGCGTGCTTTGCTCGATATATTGATAACACACAACATGGATTGCACCAGCAAATCGAAATATCTCTGATTTTTAATTGAATGGATCCTATTGAATGCGCATATCTTGAATGGACAAAAAAACTCGATCGATATCAGTAGATTTCAATAAAAGAGCGGGAAATTTGATTTCCTCGAGAACCAAAGATGCACATATTCGGCTAGAGCCGGGAGTGAGATTCAAAGTCATTGCGACTAAACGAAAACCGCCCTACTGACCGAGTCTAGGAAACTAATTTCCCATTAGCCGTGTAGAAGTGAAGATCGGAAAATTAAGGGGAAAAGTGACATTCCCGGACAAGAGATGGAAAGACTATTGGAAAAAACTCGTGTGCGTTTGAGAAACGCGTAAGGAACGGAGTTCAAAAATTCGCCTCGATAAGATGTGTGGAAATGTCAACAAAGTCTAAAACTTTGATCGACTTCAAACTGAGTTTCAAGCTTTTGAATGCTCATCATGTAACGATACCAATAGAGATGCACACCAATAAGCCCCTGAGTGATTGAGATAGTTTGCATCATTTTTTCAAGTATTATGCACTATTATGTGAATAAAATGACGAGTCCTTGGCCTTGAGTGAACTCTTTAGAAGGTTATGGTGGGGGACATAAAAAGCTTCGAAATTTAAATCTGAATTATTACTTAATTTAGGTTCACGAAATGCATCAGAGCTGATTGAATATTAAGAAGAGAATTTTATTGGGATTCACAGAATCTTTGGATTTAAGATGTCACAATGAAACTTCGTACCTTTTAGATATGGAAGCAATGTCTTATTCGTTCAGACTTTAAATTCTGCCCAGAGGAACACATAGATATCGATTTCATCATTGTATATCTAGCAATACTATTAACAACAATCGGATAGTGCTGCATGCATTCAGACGGTAAACCATATAGCAGACAAATTTCGGCATTCGGCATCTCATGATGCGATATGCTGATGGGAATGAGTACGCGCGGTTGCTTAGCGCAAGCAGTATACCTATATCGCAAAAGTGTCGCTTTTTCGTTGCATCGTATGGCGGGTTGCATCGAATCTCGTTTACGGGGCCGTGCCGGTCAGCTGATCGCGCGCGATTTTACTCCTCAGACGAGCGTAAAGGAACTCCGTTCCAAAATTTTTGTAGCTTTTCTTCCCTGTGAAAATGAGTAGTTACCACTTTGAAATGATTATTTCATTGTATGCTAGAAGCTAATCCACTATAGATGAATCTTAAACTTGAGAGTAAGCTAATTTGAATCGTCAATCACAGAACTACCATTGTGTAGATACTGGATGACTGGCTATAATCTACATCATTCTCAAAATACAGCAAAAATACAATAATCCATCCTGCGGTAGACGCACACTTTAGCCCTAATTGCAAACATCAAAAGGGAATCGCAATGTTGAGATAAAGTACGCAAAGAGTTAGTCATAATCTTCTCGAAAACTATCCCGTAATAGGAATCTTGACAATCTCATATTGTATGAATTATAAATCCTTGACATACTACGCTGGTAGAAATGGTGAACATGTTTTAGTCAATAAAAGGCCAAGTCTCGCTCAGCTACTGGCTGTAGGTGGCCAGAAAAAATAGTCGCATTTCTACCACGACACTCACAAATCAATCGATTGACATTCAATTTTCCCTCTCGGGGCCTATGAAATATGTCAAAAATTGAAAAATCGTGATGATGTGACGCACGCCACTATACGCCGCGAGACGCCGAGCCTCGAATAAGTGCGACGTGGGCATCTTCGGATTCCGTCTCTACTAGAGATGTGAGTCGATGAGACGACGGAAGAATAAGGCGGTCGTGGTCCTGTGGGTAGGACACTTGGCTTCCATAAGGGGCGCCCCGGGTTCGAATCGCCGCGGTTTCTATGTAAAATCGATCGCTCACTTTGTCACAAGTCTATCGAATCTCCATCAATCCCCACGTGACAATGATTAAAAATGAAGGCTCGTTATGAAGAATTCAAGAAAATTTTGCGTAAATGCCATCAACAACTGAAAACACCTGTGATGTACTCAAAATAAAAGTTGAGACTCAGAATCGAAAACACAATACACAAAATGTGCACTGAATCCGAAAACTGTGACAAATGTGTGAATCATCGCACCGAATTTTCTGTAAAAAGTCTAATCGAATTGATATTCTTAAAGTCTGACTACCTATTCAGGACTTAACATCGAAGAGTTAAAATGCACCTGACCCGATCTCGAATGCATCTGAAACATTCGTATCGAGTGGAGATAGCTGTTAGCCGCGGGTTGGCCGGATAATCTTACCGTCGCGTCGCCTCGTAGGATAGAACACGCGGTAATACTTGTGCTTTGGCGCAGCCACCGCCGGTCGTCGCGACCTTTCTCGTAAATTGTTCGAATTATACGGTGTGAGTGCAAGTTCCTTGCCAATAATCGTACCTTATCGCCCCGTGTAATGCGTGACCGCAGGACCATATCTGTGCATTTGCTGCCGTTTGCTTCTTGAAATAATGCGTATGCACTGTACACTCGATTGAGTCTATGAAACTGTTTACACGTGAGGTTTACCTAAGTGAAAATTCAATAATGTATATGACACAGGACGAATCGATAAGATTCCAAGTTTCTAATACCTTATTCAAAAGATGAAACCGAAGTCGGCTCTATAGTTAAAGTGTTGATTATATTGGCAGATAGTCTTTTGTTGATCCATCACTTCAACTCATGAGAGTTATTCGAACCGACAAACAATTTCTTAGAAAAGAGATCATTGCAAGGATTCAATGAGGGAGCTCGTGCAGGGATGATGAATTTAAAAGTTGTCAAGAGAATTGTCAGATCGACTTCAGTTTGTCACCGATGAAGGGTTCAATTCAAAGTCATGAATCGAGCCAATTTTCTGCTTTCAAAGTCCCGAATCAGTCATCTGGGAACTGTTGAGACCACCGACTATCTAAGGGAAAACTTTTGGACCATCGCTCAGACGTATGGTATTCCTTCACACGGTTGTGGAATAGAATTTCTATAAGTCGGTGGATCCCACGTCTAACTCAACGAGCTCACGAAGAACCAGAGCACTTCTGAATAAATATGCATACTTATTCGCATAACCAAACTTCATTCCATAAAAACGTCGATACTGGCTCGAACTTGCGTGGTGCACGTAAACCATTTAGCTTTTTTCTTCAGTACATGGATATTCTCACGATTCAGTATTTTGAGAAATAATGTAAACTATTTTTGAGTAGAAAGCCTATATCGTTGATGAGAAAATCAGCGTCCATCCAATCAGCCATGAAATATGATTGATATGCCTATCGATCGCGTGGCACAATTGAAAAAAAAGTATTTTCCAAAAAAAACAAAAATTCACCCCAAATTGTCAAAAAATCCCTTTTTAAAATTGAAACATCTTGTCTCGCGCCTATGCTCGAGCTAACCAATGGATTTTCATTACTGGAAACCTGGAGTCACAGTCAGAAGATACAAAACAACATCGCAGCTCAGATCAGGCTCGACGGAAGAGAAATCAATTTTAATAATGGCTTATCATACGATCTCCCAACTGTAGAGTCTGACATAAGAATTTTGGATGCATCTGCTAAATTTTCCTGTATTGCGTCTACCTAACTCTGTTTATCAGCGGAGTGCAATGTGTGAGGGCGTAGAGAAAGATGAGCTTGCGATTTGCAACCAATTGCCTCCACTGTGAGGAGAAACTCTTGAAACCAGACTAATCGCATGAAAAATCAAGTTTTCAAGGTTAGGGGGTTTGTACAACAATCCTTGTTACGATTCAGTACGATTTTTCCTAATTTTTTTCCACAATGTGTAACGATATTTATATGGTTATACACTCCGACACCGGTCGTTACCGATTTCTGCAGGGGATCCATCAATAAACGCGTATGATATCGGCTCCAGCCCTCTGATGTGAACCACAACAAAATTGAGCAAATTTTCGTAAGGGTCAACAAACGCACCTGTAGATAAGGGCTGGCAGCCGAAAGTACTAGTCGATGAGCCAGGAACTTGTGTCCACCAGGGCAGCAAAGGGCAACATCCGCAAATCTCTGCGACAGCATGGCATCGCGTAGAAAATTGCCCAGATCGGGTGGCCTCCCTGACACCCTTACAACCTCCATTTTTAAACCGGTATCTACAATCTTGAATTTCTTCAACACAATCTGCAATCTATCGACCCTTGTACCTCAACGAAACACTCTCGTTCCCGAACAATGAATAAAATTTCGTCGATTTAAATAGCTCTAACCGGTCACTCCATAATGTGCTTCATCATCCTTCCGGTCATCGAAATTTTCACCCGCGTTATCTCGGTGAGATGACCGTCGAAAAGGGCCGGCTCACGATATACACAGCATCCAAATCGGCATGAAAATAATACAGAGTGAGCGGACGTTTCTCGCGCGCGCACGCTGCACCTGCCCGAGAGCCGAGGCTCGACTGTCGCGTGCCAGCCTCGTGGTCTGGTCCTGTACCTGTTCACCATTCGCCTTGGATGTATCACATCTCCCCCTCAGTGTCCGTGGTCATCCGTTTCCTTTATCTCGTTGGTACAGATACCGCATATCCTATCGCACCACACGCTGTTTCTTGATAATGCGCTTGGGCGGGCCGATAGTAGGAACATACCACCAACCATCATGCATCAAATACTCACCCTCGTGTACGTATCCTGACATCTATTCTGAAGCATGCTGACGAATGCAGCCGATAGACGATCGATTCAGAATTACTTCATTCAAGAAAAAATGGATCTTTGAGTTGAAATTTGTACGTTGACAGATAATCGGATCAAAAGACATTGGCTATTCAGTGAATATTCACAATTCTCATTATTCGTGGCTGTAGACAAAATTTCCCAAAGTTGCAGTGCTAATGTCTCCCCATATTTGATGAAAATTACCATTCCAATAAATTCGTGGTTTCGTCGTATAGATTACCTGCGTGCCTCAAACAAGATAGATGATTGGGTAATTTTCTCAAACTCGATCCCCTCAGTATAAACGGATTTTCAAGAAATTATTTTCACGGCAGCTAATAGAAAGTACTGAAAATTAATTTGACAATGAGTCACAGCCTGATGCTGAGCCATGGAATCAAAAATGTACAACCATACAAAAAAGCATATGTAAAAAGATCGTTGAGCAGGCCTTAGTTTCGAGTGATTCACTTATCTTCCTTGAAAAAAGCACCAGTGCAAATAAGTAGATTGTGATATATTATTCCAAATATTCCCAAATCGTCGGATTATCACCTGTAAAGTCAAGAGTTGTTGTGGGTCGCACCCCTTATCTTTTCATAAGACCGCAGTACTTTTGGTACCCGTAGGGATCGTCTAGAGGCGTTCGCTGGGATAACCGGGAGTACAGTGATAATAAAGAAGAACCCTTGGCAAATCTAACGAAAAGTTTGTAACGTTTTTGAAAGCCGCGAAGATGCTTAATTCCGTGAGATGTTCCAGAATATTACTAGGTGTGTCCGTGCTTGCGGACAAAACGAGTTGAAGTGAAGTTTGATAAAAGTCGTATAACTGCTCAAAGAGTTCTCATCATTACACGAAGATTTTGGGCTCGGAATGTCTCATTGACCAGATCACGAATCTCTTGTGTATCTTTCGGCGTATACAACAAATTCGCAGTCATTTCGGTCCATCAGGACTCTTTGTTAGATGTGACATACCTGGTTCTTCATTCAGAGGTTTTCTTGACTCGGACAAAAATTCCGACAGCTCAAAACGGAGCCCAGGGTTCCGCTCGGGCAGTAATTTTTCGTAGACAAAGCATATTTGGCTACCCTGCTCACGCGGAATTTCTTCTCGTTGTTTTTGAATGGCAAAGATGAAAGACAAAAGCAGATTGATAATTGGTTTCCAATGGAAACTTTCCATGCCGAGATTGTAGAATGAGTTTAACTATAAGAGACACAGAAATCATGAACTTCTCGGAGTTGATCAAGGGATGACGCGGGGTATTCCAATTCATAGGTTTTCCCTAAGAGGTTAATATTCTGATAGCCTGTGGAACTCGTCACCATCTGATGTGGACGTGAGGCCGAAACGTTTACGTCGCGAGCAGCGATGAGAAAAAAGAGATGCCACTAATGGCATGAAGCTACAGTATTTACGTATCTCTGCAAATAATCTTCATTGAAATCAGCTTCGAGTGAATGAATCTGCATGATTCTGGAGATGTGCGCCCTTGAGTATGTCCTAACCACGTGTGCGAAAGCTGGTAGATTTAATTGGTTCGGTAGTTTCGTCACATAAAGATGTGAAAAAGCTGGCTCGAGTCGTGGTAAGGAAAGGGGCTTCGCCCCAAAAGTTGCATCAACCGAATGCAAAAATTGTTGTATCGTATCTATAGAGTTGGATTCCATTAAAGCTATAACTTTTAATACATCGATAAACTCTCCAAGATGTTTCAGACAAACCAAATATCAAGTTCACATGGTAGCATACCAACGTCTTTGAGATTGTGCAAATCAGTCAGCTAGATCCGGTGTTGGAATGAGATTCCGAAATATATTGAGTCGGTCCGTAATCCTGTTCTTCTCTTGTACCAAATCGACATTGTTTATTACCCATGTCTCTTTAAATGGGCTGGTAATTAAAACAGTACTGTACGAGTTTCGACATGAAACTAGCCTCCTCAAACTCGTCGTATCTTTCCCCGGGGCTCCAAATCAATTTGAACAACTTCCCCATCTACGATCATTTAAATTCATTGATTGAACACACCACTTTGGTACCATTATCATGGTACTGAAACGACTGCGATACCCATCTGTTTGGTGACTGGATGAAGAATAAGGAAATTTATCCAATGAATGAAAGCTAATTGAAAGTACAAATTCAATTTTTCATTTCGGTTGAGATAGATTGGCTCATCGATCAGAGTGACAAAAAGGGTACCTTTAGTACAGATATTATTGTGAATACATGTTTCACTCTTAATCAAACCAGCGAGCAAACTGTTGCAATGTAATATTTGGATCAGAGTAATTATTGAGCAGTATCGATGAAATGCGATAGCAAGATGGAAAAGGGCAAGGCCATCGCTCAAAACGTGTGTCGTGATCATTTTAGCAAAGCACATCGGGTGTTTTTTTATACATGCAAGCCGTTTGCTTTCTTCAGGAATGAGTACCATTCAGAAGCAATCCAATCTTGGCCGAAAACGAATTTTGGCACCAACTCATTTTGAGCAAGCAGCGAACAGATTTTCGTATCTTCTGGGCAAAAGACAGTGAAATTTCACTAACGCAAAGCAATTCTCGAAAAAAATGGATTTTCTACCCCCCCCCCCCTTTTTTTATTGTACAATAAAATCCGATGTTGGCCTTCTTGTTTACAAATCATTTCCATGTATTGCACATAAAATAGCTTAAAATCGAGGTTTTAAAATTCTCACAATCGGATTTGAAGGTCTTGAAAAAAGGGATCGAATGTGCTAAAGTACGTCAAGATTAGTTAAACCAAAAAAATATTTGGCACCGATTTCACAGAACGCAATTTTTTGTTGATTTCCAAGCTGTACAAACACGAAAAATGGACAACTCACTTTGAATTTCCTGGTTGACACAATAATCATTCGGGGTCGATCCAAACCACTTACTTTCTCATACTATGATGTAAAAAACGTGAAAAAATTTGTGGAAAAGTCAACTAGTCCCCACTCCAGAGATCGGCAAATAGGAGCATGTTGGGTAATTCTATACCTTAGATTGGGCCGAAACATTTTGTTGGAAGGCACCATACGTTATAATAATAGAAGAACTGATTCCATCAGTAACAATGCATTGTTACTGACAAAACAATTCTTCTATCATTAATGGCGTGAATCTTGAAAGCCAGATTCTTTTCGAGTGACTCTAACGTATGCAAATGAGAACCAGTAAAAGCTCATAATTTGTATCGAGAAAGCCTATTATCTCTAATGTAAAGGGTAAGCAAAAGGATTTAGAATGGCATCAAATTGAGCACCAAAGTAGCAAGTCCTAATCGCGTACTTTATGATGATGGTACACTGAAGCTTTTGTACAGTATAGTTTAGAGTCCTACGTATTTTCACTTAGTTGATCGGTTCAATATCGACTTTCTTTTGTCATCGAATTCAATCACTTTGGATACACCTCATAAAGCGATAATGATGAAAAAAGAATGATGATTACAGGCTGATATATCTGTTTATCGCTTCTTTCAATGAGGAATGCTTAGAACTTTCTGCGTGATCAAAATGATTCACCACTAAACAATGCTTATTCAAGAATTTTGAAAGAATTCTCGAGATTTCAATTTCGTGAGTGACCGAGTAAGGTATTAAATAATCGTAAATAATAATCTAAGTATGCCAGTCATTAAATTTAGAACGGCATATCCTCCTTATAGTATTAATTTACCATATTTGAATCGCAGAGAGATCAATGAAACTCTACGACGTGTGATGATACGAGGTGTTAACCATCATAAATATAGGTGCATCAACGATTGAAAGAGAAAAAAACAAGGAAAGCAAGCCCCAGAAGAGTTGGTTTATTTAAAAGAGCCCGCACAACCAGTTATGATAATCGTTCGAGTAACCTGATATATATAATACTTATATGACGCGTGTGAGTGGTATCGTTAACCCTGCACCTTGCAATTCGCACAAATGTCACCACTTACACAATATGTGTGAGTGTATACGTCGTCGTCATCGTCGATTGTAAAAGCCCAGTTTCCAATTACTCAACTTGTCGACAGTTTCAAAATCACTATGTACCAACCACAAGTGATGTGCTCTCGATTGAATTTCACACGTCGTTTGGGATGCCATCATTATTGATTGTTATAAGCTTGATTAGTGAGTTGCATTGTAGGATGGTGAACAAAAAAATTTTGAGCTGTAAGAAAGCTTGTTGAAAATCAAGGGAACAGGGGCAATGACACGATTGCAATCGTACATCAGAAATCAATCCAGTTTCTTGCACAATGCAATTCACTTGAGCGACGCGAGTGGAATCAGTTTTCTGTTGAGACAGTTGCGCGCAATATCTTTGAAACAAGTTACCATGGAAGGTATAGATCAATAGTAGCTTGATTCGAAGGCCCAATCAAAGCAATTTCAGGTTTACATTTCAAGCCTCTCGTGAACGATTGAATTCTACCGAAAATCTGAAAACTGCCAATGTATTGAATGATTGTTTTAATGTTGCTACTGACGTTGAACACAATGAAATAAGAAATTAGAGGAATGAAAGGTACCAAGTCAGTTTTTTTTTCGTACGATCCCTATAAACTGTATCTTGACAATCATGTTCATTCAATGAAGTGTACGGGAAAATCTTTGTCAACTTTTTGACTGAATTTCAAAAAGATCAATATCATGTTCATTTTATCGAGGACAGATTATTATTGGTGGCATATCTTTTTTCTTGACTTTCCCCAGTCAATTGATACTCATGTCAATGCTCGAACGAATTTCAAAAATTTGAGCTTTGAAATGAGGAAATTCATTCGTTTGAAAATCGCATAATTTTGGGCTGATGAACTCTAAACTCTGAGTCTCATCCGAGGCTAGAAATAATAACAAGTTCACATTCGCTTAGACATGGAAGAAAATCGATCTCGTGACTCCAAAATTATCGCGACGACCTTGTGCGTCCAAGAAAGATGCTTCATTTCCATTTGCAGAACTCGAAAATTATGAAAGACCAATATTCTGGAGACCAAATTTTCAGACTAAAAAATTGTATACTTTATCCGAATTTTCGAAACCCTTCCAGTTCGCAGATTCTGGCTCGCCGTGATCATAACATTCTTAAATTTATCCTGCGAGTCAAATGAAAACCATCAAATGGTGATAATTTGCAAGAAGAAGATGTAAATTCTGCGCATACACTTTCAATACACCTTTGCTTCTTAGGCACAGGTCAATTACACGTATAACCATATCCGTAATGGGAACTCCGACCATACATTAACATCGATACATTATTGAGACGCACTCACTAGACTCGAGTAAGTAAGTAAGTATCGGCATGAGTGTATCATCTGTACACACAGACTAAATCAAAAACAGGTAAGTTAGCAGCAACATCATCAGTGACTCAGTGAACTCTCATACTGGCTCATAACTATAGATAAATGGCCACAGACGTGGGCGGAAAAGAGGAATGCACTTATGGTATATGGATGAGGCCTGATGTTGCAGGAATAGCAAACTTATGATGTTATTCGTGTACAGATATTTATACATGTATTGGTAATTTTGCTGTAGTGGGTATGGTTGTATGATGCATTGTGCCGGATCGTGTCGTGCAATGGAGGCATGTGGTATTCGTTTCTAAGCGAGCGGCGACATCAATGACCAAGCTCGGAAAAGTAAAGATATCTTATAATTTAGCATACCTCGTCCGCGACCCGCACACTCGTTAGGTATACTATCCTCACTATCATCACAAGACTGTTATGTTTATGATCCATGTGTGCGGCAATTTACATATATGCGTGTCTTGCCGTACCAACTCGTCTGTTACTACTGAACCTGCCACTGACGACCCTGACACCCCTAAATCGCTCAACTGCCAAGCTCAAGGAACGCATGGTAGATGTGGGCTTTTTTACAGCAGTCTACAAAATTCGATTGCCCTCCACATGATTTTCTTTTGAGTCGACTTCAGATACTAGTTTCATCAGAAAAACACTGTGTGGTTTGACTTGAAATTTCGAGGAGACAATTGGAAAATCTACGGGTCTGTACCACGAAAGATTTTATTTGAAGCATATTTTGGCTTGGAGTCACAAAAGTATGATTGATGAGCACCGGCCTTCACAGGCTCTGTGATTTCTTGAAATTCAGAAAAATTTCTGGAGAAAAAATGACATTTTTTAATAATTTTGAATGATAAGAATCACCCACTCCTCATGATTGGAAAGGCCACCGACCCTCCATGAATATACATAAAGTCTTAGGCTATGCAGAATATGAGGTTCCTTTTACGGCGCTCTCAGGATCTCTAAATCCACTGAGTACACCCATCCATGCAGGCAGAACTAGACGTTGAAAAATCAAATCTATATTACTCTTGAAGCGATTATTTGCATTGAATAATCACATTTCAATTAATCCTTAGGTCAACTCTAGAATAAATCTCCGTAACGATCATTATGAGGAAAAACAAAACTTGCAATTTACGATTGAGGAGGTGGGTGGAAAAAGGGCGTAATTGCAAAACGGTATTTTGAGAAAATCAATAAAAACTTGATAAAAACCGCTAGAGGCATAATTGGACGAGTTGAGCTGACTTATTTCGAAGAAAATAGCATTCTCGAAATAGCCCAACCCGATCCGGGGGATGAAATTTGATTTTGAGCTCTTTTCAGCAATTTCAAAAAATGCAATTACGCCCTTTTCCCGAATACAGGGTCAAATTTCGGCCTTTCTTCCTCACAAAAAGTGGAATTAAATCTCGGGATCAAGTCCAATAGTCTCCAAATTTTTTGAGAGTGTTCCTGGGCATGTTTTGAAAGATATCTGATTGCTAGGGGTCGGTTCGATTCATGCTCCACGGTGCTATGGACACGAAAATCTTCCATCAGTCGTGTGAAAATGACGAGAAATTTTTTTCTCTAGGGAAGGGTAAAAACACTCAATTTGAAGGTAAAACAACATGTTTTCATCGCTATATCAGGTTGAAAAGCGTTTCCAGGCTTTGGAGAATTTTCATAAAATTTTTCCTCGGTAATTAGGCCCTTTTTCCAGATCCACCCTCACTTACGCCCTGTTACAGAGTAATTACGCCCTTTTAAATATTTTCACTCGGGTACTTAAGCCCTTTTTCCAAATCCTGTTGGGCTGAGCAAAAAATTAAGCCCTGCTTTTGAAATGTTATCCCAGCAGTTACGCCCTTTTAACATCTTATCATAGCAGTTACGCCCTTTCAACATTCTATCATCGCACTTACGCCCTTTTATCGTGCAGATGAAAGGGCGTAATGGCGGTTACGCCCTTTTATCTGCCAGACGGTTTTTGGGGTCTTACGAAAAACGGATTTCGGGGGGTGGTAGACCTTGGTATAGGGGCTCAAAAAAAGCAATGTCCGGAAAAAGGGCATAATGGCGGTTACGCCTTTTTTCCGCCCTTTCGCTTTTTGAGCCCTCTGAGGGGCGTTCTAACCACCCATGAAACCTGTTTTGAAAAAAGTGTTTACGAACCTCGAGATCTTGAAAAGGGCGTAAACGCTATTACGCCCTTTCTGCGATTTGACAAAAAAGCGTAAACGCCTCTACGCCCTTTTATCCATGAAATTGTGTGAGTTACGCTCTTTCGCTCATGAATTTTTGGAGGTTACGCCCTTTCCCCGAATTTTCATCTTTTCATAATAGTTTAACTGCCGAGTTGACTGCCTTTCAGCTTGCAGTGAATCAAACCACTCGAAATATTTGGTATTAGAAGTTTAGAATTGAATTTGCAACGTATATCGTGAAGCCGCAAATTATTTAGATTTTGTGAAACAGAGCCCGTTGAGTAACGTCGCATTTCACTCATCATTTTTCAACAATGCAAAACCATATTCCATCTCGACAGTATCCAGCTGACCCATACGTTATTAGCTATTTTATTCATAGGCCGAGTCTACATAGGAAGCGCGCGCGTCTTGCCGATGCTGTCATGCATAAAAGCACACGTGCCCGCGCTCTCTGATACATGGTCGTCATAGGCAAAACGCGCGCGCTTTCTATGTAGACTCGGTCATAGAATCATCCAGGAAAGTGTTCACACCCCAATCAAATGCCACGGTTAGTCATGAAAAATCAACGAACAACGATAGCAAGGGTTTCAAAAATCATTCGATTGTCGCTCACGCAATAAGTGGCACTCGCGGGTGAAGAATCAGTAATCCCAAAATGTCGATATCGTTGTGGAGACAATGTAACTCGGACATTGAGTTCCGAGCAAACTCGTTTCTACCAGTCAATTTGACTCGGCCAAACAATAAGTCCATCAACTTCTGGTTTCCAGTATAACAAACACTTCTTACGTGATCTTGCCCAGTTGTTTAAAAGGTAGAGTGTAGCAATGCATCAGCAATAATTCTACAACATCCACACATTCATAATAAAGCGCCATGTCCAAGGGACTCATACCGTGACAATTATAGGCACTGCTCTTGGATTTATAGGGATGGGGTGGAATATAAACGCTACTTTCGAAGAAGCACTTAACAATTTCTGGATTATTCCTAGTACATGCAATGTGAAAATGAGTGAGTCCTTCTGCATTAACTGGATTACTGGAAATAGTCTTGTGAGCGGTGAGGAGCAAATCTATCATTGGTTCATTTCTTGTCATATCAGCTAAGTGGAGAGCAGTGAGTTTCCAACCATCTTTGATATTGATGTTAGCTCCAATTCGCAGAAGGAATGCATCTGTCTCCAGACACTGAAACTTGATAGCAAAGTGCAAAGGCGTATAGCCTGGCCAGAAATTTTTGTGTACAGCTTCATTAACATCTGATTTGATTTCTATCATCTTTTGCACAACACCTTACTTGATTTCTCATACAAGCAATGTGTAAATGACAAAAATTCTCATTGTTGTAACAATTTTGCAGATCATCAGCATGTAATAAGAGATCAGTTCCCACCAAACAGTGAACGTTGCCACAACGTTTCTGGGAAGTTGTCCTGTCAACCTTGAAACGTTCCCTTAGGTTCGGGAAACACGTTGCAGACACGTTGGCGCAACGAAAAAATGTCTACCAGATGCGCGTTGCCTCAACGTTTTCAGAACGTTTCTGGGACGGTTTCGAATATGAATAAATAAATGGGTTATTATTAAAAAATTGTTGTTAATAGGCTCTTGTTGCATTCAAGCGTAATCTCCCCGTCTTTCTTCTACCAAGTGGACATGTTTCTGATTGAGCGCAATCGATGGCATTGAACGGGGATGGAGCTGGTAGCTTGCGAGAAAGGAAATTTTATAAACAATTTGTTTATTTATTTAACAAAAAATATTCGAAATATCAGTTGCACCGGAAACATCTCGGAAACCATCGTGCAACCTTTGAAAAACCGCTGAAACGTCCCAGAAACATTCTGAGCCAGAGTGTCGGCAACGCGTTTCCCGACCTTTAGCGGAACGTTTCCAGGTTGACAGGGCAACTTCCCAGGAACGTTGTGGCAACATGCACTGTTTGGTGGGTTATCTCATTTTTTCAAACTTTGCAGCCAATATAAGAGCTGTTTCATTATTAAGATTTTTCACATTGACAGATGCTCCTCTTTGCAGAAGTTTTTTCACTATTCCTGTATGACCCAAATATATTGAATAGTGTAGAGGTGTGCGCCCATCACATCCTTGTGGATGGACATTAACTGGACAACCCTCTTGAAGCAGCGATTCCATGATCTCTATTTTTCTTTCATTCAGAGCCTGCTTCAATTGTATGTATTGCCTATGATTAGTCTTCAGTTGAGCCCAGTTCTCGCTATTACTAGAAAATGCTTCGGGGTTCTTGAGAGTTAGACTAGAGTCACACGATTTTTCAAACTTATTCAAGCAGTAAAACGTATAATCTTACCTCAAGATTCAAAATAATGGTTCCTTGTGATCTTTTCAATAATCGCATGGGCAATTCCAATCTCCCAAAAATCTAGGAATGGGTATTTTCGGGGTTTTCTTATTGTGCATCTACTAATTTGCATTTGCACGAACAAACAGCTTCCATGGATGGTTGACACTATCTATTTTGATATTTTGATAATGATAAAGTCTTCACGAGGACGAAATTGGGCAAATTCAGTAAATTAATTCAGCTCTGACAAATTTCGTCTGCTAGATGCGTGTGATTGACATACACGGTCGTGATGGGTAATATATCCACGGGTTCGCAACGGGCGTTTCAAGGTTTCTCAGATAGTAATAGACGCACTGGAACAGCGTGAGAAAACTTTTGTCTCATCCATTGGTTTGACTCACGATTCACGATCATATCGAAGAATTTTCATGTTGCCGCAAACTAATCATTTTGTGAAAAAAGCAGGCAATAATGAAAAACATGGTGATCATTTGAATGAACTCGACTATTACATTGCTAACTGCTACGCCAATTATGAGAAGAATTCGTGATCCATAACTCAAAAATTGGGAGTAGTGAAAAAGGAAATGGTTCGAAATGTATGTACGAAACTTTGGGCATAAAAATATTCCGACATTTTCGAATTTCCCGCTAACATTTCAGAATACTTGAGGATAGGGTCCCTAGAATTTGAGAGTTGTCAGCCCTATTTGTAGGGGCTCTAGGGCAGTGTAAGCAGGAGCGGTAACTTTTGAAAAGAAATAGTCCGCGATCGAGCATGTTGTCGTTGTTGTGCTGTCATGAGATGAGAGTTAGGTTAGGATTGTTAGGAAGTGAACGTGTTTATTTCATTTTGTATTCAATTTTTTGATTTTGAAACAAATTAATCATTTAAGATAGCATCATGAGATACGGTCAACTAGTCATTGGTCCAGCTGGTTCTGGCAAGGTAATTATTCACTACAATCCCATTATTTATGATCACATAACCCTCCCAGAGCTCTAAGATTAAGATAGACAACCCCGTGAATTTTAGAATAACATATTTACATTCAAAGATGAAAGTCTGCACGAACCTTTTGTTCATTTTTAGTCAACCTACTGTTCAGTGATGCAGCGACAGAGTTCTGATGAACGGAGGACACTTGATGTTGTAAATTTAGACCCAGCAGCCGAGCACTTTGACTATCAACCACTTGCTGATATCAGGGAATTGATCACTGTAGATGATGCTATGGAAGATGATGAACTGAGATTTGGACCAAATGGAGGACTAGTTTTCTGTATGGAGTGAGTCTCTGTAATATTTCAAACTTACTTTGTTTATGCTCACTAAAATTATATTATTGGAAATTTGTTGCAGGTTCTTGATTGAAAATTTAACTTGGCTGCAAGAGCAATTAGGAGACACAGATGATGACTATATCATTTTTGATTGCCCAGGGCAGCTAGAATTGTACACGCATATGACTGTCATGAGGCAGTTGATAGAAACACTACAAAATTTAAACTTCAGACTTTGTGTCGTATTCCTAGTAGACAGTCAATTTTTAGTTGACTCTTCAAAGTTCTTATCAGGAACTATGGCTGCTTTGACAGCCATGATCAATCTAGAACTACCTCATGTAAATGTACTTAGTAAAATGGATTTACTATCAAAAACAGCTAGAAAACAATTAGATAGATATTTGGAGCCAGATCCCATTAATCTATTGGCTGATGAAGATGATGATGAGTACACTAAACTCACTCAAGCCTTAGGGAGAGTAATCGAAGATTACAGTTTAGTCAGATTCTTACCGCTCAATGTAAAAGATGAAGAGAGTATTGCAGACGTCAAACTGACTATAGACAACATTATTCAATTTGGTGAGGAAGAGGATGTAAGAATGAGAGACTTTGATGAGCCAGATCCTGAGGATAATGAAACGTAACAATCTCCTCTTTCCTACAACTTTTAGCTTTTACTTGTAAATAAAATGATTTGCATAGGATAAAAATATGATTTATTTTTTATACTAATAAAATATACAGATCAAGAATCTTTACTTGTACTGGGTTGTTGACAACTACTTTTTTTGTCTTGTGCAGTTTTATGTTTGTCCAAAAAATTTTTGAATGATTCAGCTTCATCTGCCTCATCCTCATTAGTTGCTGGTACTTCTTCTGTACCCTCCTCATCCTCACTTGACTCATTTGCTGGGTGTTTTAAATATATATCAGATATTTCTCTGCCACTACTGACTGTTGTGATAAGTGGAACATCTTCTCCAGATGTGGCTTTTGCTGCATTCAAGAGTTGTTTTTTCTTCTTCTCTTCTTGCTCCAGCAAACGTTTTTCTCTAATTTGCTCCCAGCGGATTTTATATTTTCTGTTGGGAAAATTATCATGAGTGAGAAAAGTGATAGAAGCAATGATTTTGAATTCGACCATGCTCACCTATAATCTGCTCTAGCATCTCTAACAAGATCAAAAAACTCAGCTACACCAGTTCCTACAGTTGCTGATACACCACAACAGTGCAAATTACTATAAAATTCATCAAGAGCCAAAGCCATACTGCGAGTCAGATTGCTTATATATGTTGTTTCAGAATCCAGTACTTCTTGGAAGGCTTCAAAATCTTGCATCCATTCAATGGCATAACTATTGTCAACAATATCAATCTAGAAGTGAAAGATAGGACAATTTTGGGTCTCATACATCATTTCAGGCAAACAAAGTCTTACCTTATTCATAACAACAATCAACGGCAACTTGTTCAACTTGTACAAAATGGAACAAGCATATAACATATTTGACATAAAAGTGACTGGCTTCACACTTCTTACTGTATCCATCACATACACAATAATTGTAGGAAAATGAGAGGCTAATGCTTCTGTTATGATTGCTCCACTTGCTGACCAAGTGAAAACTTCAATTTGACCAGGTGTATCAATAATGACATACTCGTGATCCTGGCCAGCTTTCTTGATAAGTTCTATCACTTGATCAAACTTTGTAGAAAATAGATTCAACGAGGTAACTATTCCACCATTTGGTCCCAAGCTGTACTGTTTCATTACTTCTTTGTAATTGACTGTGTCTCTTATATCTGTTAGGGGGGAAGTTCAAATTGGTATTACTTTGACTTCAAAGATCTTGTATCAAGAATTACATCTTGATCGTGGGAAACAACAATACACACCTATGTTTGCTGGATAAGGAACCTCATTACAAGCAGGGTCTAAATTAATTACATATGGTTTTGAAGTGTCATAGAGTTTTGAAACTATTTTTGTGACAAAGGTTGTTTTCCCAGACCCTGCCATCCCAAGTACAATAATGCATGTTGGCTTCTTTTCATTTGCATTTTCATCACTCATAGAGGATTCATCTGCTGCCTGTTCAAGTTTTGAGTCATCTGAACTTGTTGCCATCTTTGAGAATAAGAATCCTGTGAATACAGATCACAGTAGAGATAGTAATTTTCAAGTCTATCAATCGATTGAATTCAATCAATTGGCTTCAAATTTCAATGAACAGGATGTAGAAAGGATGAGAAGAGAATCAAGTTTCGAATGAGAGAATGCACAATACGGAATAAAGGAGCAAAAAAGCTGCACTCATGAATTTTTCATGTCTCTGAACAGTCGCGAAGTGGTCGCGAAACAATGAAATCTTGAATCGCGTATACAGCAATAAAAACACGCAAAACATAACCTGTTGGAGACTCGCGGTAAATATAGTATGGAGGAAGGAAAACCTTGCAACGAAATTAAACTGGCGAATTGTATAGTATTTTGCACCTTGTTAAATGAAATAACCAGGTCGTCTCTGAAAATAAACCGGCCGGCGCGCTCGTTATTTTTTGAGATTCGCGCAGAAATAGCAGACGCGTGCGCGCAAAAAAATCTGCAAGTTTGTCGACGAGATATTCTAAAATTTACAAGGGCTCCCTTACTCCCTTGGCATGCGCACAATTACGTATTCGCAAAGGTGTGGGGTAGATGGGTACACAAATCAAGGTCCCTATCACGCTCCAAATTCCGATTCTTCAAAATCCTGCTCCAAACTCTCCGAAATCACCCATCTCCAAAATCGAGATCTTCTGCTCAGGAAAATTTTGGGTCTTCTGCTCGGAGCAGAAGATAAATAGCCCGCGATATTCGAAACTTGGAAGTTTTTCAAATCATCTCAAAGACAAGATAAGAGACCAATGAGTGGGTGGGGCAAGTGTAAAAGGGTCTCAATAGCGTGGGTGGTATAAGGAGTCGCTGATGGGAATGGGAGTTAAAAGTGGGTGGCAGAAGGGAGCTTTCTCTGTTGTTATACCTACGCGCATGAAATATTGAGGCGTCGCGCGCGCCGGTCGCGAGTTTGCATTCTCGCGATTGGTCTTGGATTTTTTTTTTTTTTTTTTTTTTTGCAATGGGAAGAAGTGCGGGGAGCATCAGCATATCGTTGAAAAGTACTTTACAGAGGCGAGGGGAGCCACCACCCGCTATACTCCGCCGACGCCTTCTTTATTCAAAAGAATAAGAGAGACGGAGCTCCCGAAGGATAATATGGTAGTAGGGGCGTCAGCGGGGGGAAGGTATAGGGCTCGACGAAGGCGAGGGCCCGTCCCCGGACATATCTCTCTCCCAAGAAAGTCCTTAGCAAACGATCAAAGGAGAAAGAGAAAGAAAGAGAGGGTCCTGTATACTACGACGAGATCCCCCGCGGCGGTGCAGCGACGCGGCAGAGCGTCGGCGTAGCCCATCCTGAGCACGTCGGTCGCGTAGCTCGCGAGTTTTTTTACAACTAATTTTATATAGAAGGGCTCATCAAGAGTGTACGAACTCATCAGCGTAATTACGGCATATGCCGCGGGGGCGGCGGAGGCGCGAGACACGATGAGGAAGAAGCGGATCCGATGCTGCTCGCGCGCCTCATCATCCAAGGACACGCGCCGCCGCCACTACCGCGCGGCATCCGCATCATCAGCATCAGCCGGCTCTTCAGTGCGGCCCGTCGGCTTCGCGCGGAGAGCTTCAGTGATCGCCCTAGAGCGATTGTGAGCGTAACATGGCGTCGAAGCAGCAGCAGCAGCAACCCCATGTGGACAACGTGGTGAACGAGCGCCGGCTCCGACCCATATACGGTATGATGACTGTAAAAAAATTTTTGCTAACCCCCATATAGGGTGACCCGGGACTGTAATTGAGCCCTGTTCACCAGATGATGATGGGTAGCACCGAGCGATACCCATGCAGATATCGCTCAAGTGTACTTATGGGCGTTATGCAATGGCCCCTGCTCTCACGATATTACTTCCAGATAGACTCGACAATGGGAACAACAAGAAGGCCCTACAGGAGGCGGATAAACTCCTGAAAAAGCATCCGGATAATCAGTGCGCTCGGGTGCTCAAGGCCCTCGCTCTTCTACGCCTCGGCAAGGACGACGAGTGCAGCACCATCATCGAGAAGGTACGATCCGAGACGCCCTGCGAGGACTCCACACTCCAAGCCATGAGTATCTGCTACAGGGAGATTCACCAGCGTAAGCTTCAACACTTTACTACGCATGATGCCCTCATCCCTCAATTTCAGTACGTCACCACATGTGTAACACAATTCCAACTTGCCCTTTGCAGCCGACAAGATATGTGAGGTGTATGAGGCAGCCTCCAAAGCTGATCCCAACAACGAGGAACTCCTCTCGCATCTTTTCATGTCTTACGTCAGGCTTGGTGACTTCAAGAAGCAGCAGCAAACCGCTTTAGCTTTATACAAATTGGTTCCTAAAAATCCCTACTACTTTTGGGCTGTTATGAGTATTGTGATGCAGGCCAAACAAGCCGAAGATAGGCAGGCCAAGACTGTTTTATTATCCTTAGCTGAGAGAATGGTTAGTACAAATTTCATCTCATTCGCACATCAAATAGATTCTCAACCAAAAATTATTAATCTTGGTCTCTTCCCTACAGGTATTAAAATTAGTCAGAGAGGGTAAAATGGAAGCTGAACAAGAAATTCAGCTTTATCTAATGATATTAGAATATCTAGGCAAAATCGAAGAGGTTTATGAAGTTTTATCGGGTCCACTAGCCTCACGCCTCTCCAATGTTCCACAGCGTAAAGCTAAACTATTACTTCAAATGAATTGTTACAGCGAAGCCACAAAAGCATATGAGAACTTAATCCGCAATGAGTAACTGTCCAATTAAATTTTTCTCTCATACATGAATTTACCCATATTGATAATGCCCCTTAACTGATCATTTTTCTTGATCCAGGCGAGATAATTGGACATATTATCAAGAATACCTGACAGCAGGACTTATGTGTCAAACTGCAACAAAGTGTTATAAATTTTTAAATGAAACTATCACAACCACTTTCGACGATAAAATTAGAGGGCCGCAACTTGCTAGATTAGAATTACTGAAACGTACAAAAGAAAAGAAATTAGAAATTGAGCATTGTGCGCATATTTGCGATGACATGCGACAGTATTTTAAGCAGTTTGGGTCAAAAGGGTGCATTGTTGGAGATTTGAAACTTTATTTGCACCTTCTCAGTGATGCTGATAAAGAGGAGTTGCTTGAAAATGTAAGCCATTGCAGATAGCTTTATTCTTGGTAATTTCCCTCAGCTGCTTGAATCAAAAACGATTTTACAGATAGAGATCGACATCGGGGTCATGGAAACAGAAATTCCCGATACTGTGGATCAAATGCAAAGGCATATTCATTTTGAGCAGTTGAAACGTATTTGTGGCAGACATCATCTACCTAGAGCTGACTTTGAAGAGAGGAAGAGCCTTGTAAAACGACTCTGCGGCTTATACAAGAGAGGAAACATACTTTGTCCTGTTGAATCAAGATTGCCAACTGACTTCTGCCCTGCTGATTCATACGTGCTCTTAGCTGCTCATATCTCACACCAACTATGGCACGAATCTCAAGATGCATCTTGGTTGTATAAGTATGTTAGCAAACCTTCTTGTACTTGCTTTTAATGTTAGGATTTCCTACAATTATTAGAAGAGATTAATTATTCATGACTTTCCAGAGCAATGATGATTTTGGAGAGAGGATTGTTATCAAGTCCTGCCAATTTTCATATCAAAATACTTCTTATCAGAACATATTTAGAAGCAGGATTAGCAGTGGGAGCTGATTATGCATACTCATTGCTAGACTGTAAATATATTCAACTGGACTCGTTAGGACATCTACTCACTCCATTACTTGCTCCACTGGGACATTTATCACAAGCTTCAAGCTATCTTGATCATGCCACTAAGTTCTTCATTGCCAATTACAAAGATGTATGTTGCAAAAATGAGAATATTCATCACCATATTATGATGCCAAATATAAATCCAAAATTGATGATCCTTTTTCATACATTTCAGAGTGCAGATCACTTGACGTACGCGTATAAATATGGAAGTTTCCTGAAAATTGAAGAGTTTGTAGAACTGAGAGAGCGCTTAGAAAATTCAATACATTTTGCAATGACAACCGTAGATAAAATGTTATTGGAAATGAGCTGGTGTGACAGCCCGAATTCTCTAAGCAATTCGTTGATCGGCATGCATATAAAACCTGCAGAAGATACGATTCGATGGCACAAGCTACGTGATAATCGTGATGTGGACGTAAGTCTCGATCACTCTCACATTTATCTCCGTCAACAACCTAAAATTGATATTACCATTTTTCTTCAACACCGTAGGTCGTCTTAGGATGGGAACCGTTGCCTGAGGAAGATGAAGACCAGCGAATGAGAAGTGAAACACGAGAATGTATGGTCAAATTACTCGCAGCGAGGAGTCTCATTCTCAGAATAATAGCGGCTTGTAACGATGCAGATTCTTCACTTATCTTATCAAGACTGTCTGCTGATTTGAGAAGATTACAGATGGATGACATACCGCCTACTTTACAGAAATTTGTTAGTGGTGGAAATGATAGGGTTAATAGTGTTATAGTTCCTTTGGACGCTGTAGAGCGATTGCGCGAAGCTCACAGCTCCGACCAACTAACTTTAATAGCTCAATTTGCTGATTCGTTAGCGATTTCGTCGTGCCCGAGTGCTGAATGCATCGAGGCTCTTCGAACTTCTCCTTGTTTGAAAGCGCCAGCCTTACCGACGCAAAATACGCCAGTATCTTTTAGAAAATATTTGCTTAGAGCATCGACTTGTGGAGAAACTCTGGCTTTTCTGAGTGCCATTTGTACTTCATCTGCATCACAGATCAAACCTAAAATTTCTCAAAAGAGAAATAGAAGGAAAACCACGAGAGAACCGTTAGTTTCTACGGCATTGGAAAACCAGGTGAGCTCTTATTGCAAGTCTATTTTTAGATAGAAAATGAACGATTACCTGATATAAATGTCAATAATCCAATCCCTTCTATCATTTGGTTTTTTTTTTAAGTTTGAATTGATTAAATCTTATATTGCTCGACAGATATGGTGTGGAATTGCGCGGATAATAACGGAAAAGTTGCAATGCTTGGACGCTGAATTGAGTGCTCTCGAGAAAATAGAAATTTTCACCGGCTTGAATCCAGAAGATGAAGTGGCCAATACAGTAATCAAACGTGCTCAGTCAAGTCTACAATCGAGTTGCATGTCACTCAAATCTCGGAACAGCAACACCCATAAGCTTATAAATTATCTGAAAAGCTGAAATCGTGTACGATTTGTTAGTGAACTATTTACATCTGAGTGAATACGCGTGGCCAAGAAATGCAAATTCATGTACATACGTATACAACTTTGTTATTATCATTATACAAACTATTTTCATCTATATGGTGAAATATGCTGATATTTTCTAAGAAAAATTTATTGCATTCTTTTGGTGCACCTATCAACAATTTTTACGTGAATGTATATGAAAAATTAAACATTTCTTTGAAAAAAAAATTTGTACAATGTGTATTGTCATGTGAAGTATATACACCGGAGGGTTGTTTTACAACACTGCCACGAGGTAAGCAAATCAAATGAATGAATGGTACCCGAAATTCTTGAATTATCATCAAGGGATCGGCGAATATAAAGAGAATCACTCTTGACATTGATGCAACGTAGAAGGCCAATTAAACTGTAGTGTTATTAAGTGTAAGCAATGCTTAAAACGTAATTGATAGGTCTAGAATTGTGCTTTGTTCCTATTTCCAATACTGATGTATTGGAAAACCCAATAAGTGATAGCACAAAGTAGGTAAGAGTGTATCGTGCCATTATTTTATGACGAAATCTTTGCAATAAACATGTATAACACTGCGTGTCTGAAAATGTATTGTATACGACCATATTGACTGGAAAAGAGAGAACGTATTTGGAAATTTTTCTATCAAATAAATTTGAGGATGAGGATAAACTGTGGTACTCGACACCGGATTAATGTTTGCCTAGATCCACTCATTTCAGTGATAAATTATATTTTCATTTGTTTATGCAAAATATTCAAAGGTTAACATGGATTAAGTAGATCAAAAATACAGATTGTAGTCAACTTGATCTTTATAGTAATAATGGAATTATATACACATGCGTTTCTCGCAGCTCACAAACGGCTCATTCTTTACATTTATAACAATCTTTTTTCTTAGTACGAAGAATCTATGATTCTATGCAAACAATTTACAAAATGAGATTATGAAAACATCTAGGGGCAAGGTCTCTATGGATTCAATTAATGATTATTATGCATTTGTACAAAATTTTCCAAAAATTAAAAAATGATACATGTAACAACAATCACTAGATTCACAATCGTATTTTCATCCATCACAAAAAGTGAGCAATATCTTACAACTTTTTTGCGAACGCGCGGCGTATATTCGTACGATATACAAGTCAATGAACGTCCGCATAATAAATAACAAAATTATTCTTCCTAGATTGTTCAATTCAAACTAGTCTTCATCAGTACCTTTTTGGTACACTGGACCAAATTTATTCATGTATTTCCTAACAAAGTCCTTCGCCTTATGTTTCACATTGTCGTTGCACTCTAGTTCATCAACACTCTTACAGTGTTTTAATTCTTTGGCAAGGACGAAATGTGTCAGCTGAAATACAAGATATGAAGTTTAATTCAATGGAGAACATTCGACTGTCGAATTTTCCAATCTGTTGAAAATAAAATGTGAGCTCACCTTGCGTGCCAAATGTTTGAAATCTTCTGTGTTTGTAATTCTGCCTTGTTTACAGTCGTTTTTCCTGTAAGGGTTCAGGAAGTGCACCATTACATTAGCCATGTTGATCCTAAATGCGTCCTTAATCTTCCGCTCCTGCGTAGGCGACATGTCGGATGAGACGATTGGCTGGAACTTGCTTGTGCTATGTTTGGCGTGGCTCTTTGATTTGCTGCCCCGTCGATGCTTTTTCATTTTCTCTAGCTGCTCTTTCAGCTTAGCTCGCTCCTTCTGCCGCCTCAGCTTCTCCTTGATTTCCTTATATTTCTTATGGTCGACCCGATCCTCCTCTCGGCGAGGCTATAAATTGAGAAAAAAAATTTCATTCCGAGCCCAGACAGTTCGCTTAATTTGGCTACCATTGGGCAGCTCTGATTATATCCACATGTAGGCAAGCGATGAGCTGCAGTAAGCGCAAGCGCGTTACCACGACGATGAGATTATGCATCCGCGACTCGAAAGCGAGACAAGAAGCGCGATACACAATGCTTAAGGAGGATGGCAGATTCGACATATAAATATAGAACCAAAAGCAAGCAGGAGGGCCGGCTACATTAAGACACGCTCGATCGAAACAAAGAATCGCGAGAAGAAAAGGAGTGATGCGATGAATGGGTGGGGACAAGACACAAGTATTATACACATACGCTGATGATCCGCTCCTGTACGAGGCCATCCCTGCGTTTCTTGGGCGTCTCGGCGGCGACGGGCACAACCGGCACTGACACAGCGACGGAAATGGTGTCGTTGGCCGCCGCGGTGACCGTCGCGGATGCCTCGGATCCATCAATTTCCATGCTTTCACAGGTAGCCTCACCAGGTTGGTGTTGATCGTCTTGAGGTTGTTCGCTGGTGTCATCTTCCTCTGCAGGGTCGGAAGCGCTCGACTCGTCACCGCTTGACTCGGAGGTATCGGACGAGTCGGGCTGCACGGCGATGTGGTCGGGAGGCGGTGGCAGCCACTGAGCGACTCGTTCCTTTACGTGATAATAGTAAATTCGACCACGCTTGTCTCGAGTCCACTTCCATCTCGGGGGCAGGTCTAAAGGTGGTGGCGGTGCAGGTATCACGTTCGCCGGGACGTCGCTTTCTGTTGTCATGGACGTTGGTGTTAACGTCGGAGCGGATCCGGGTGGCGTCGTCGTCGAGTAGACCGGGGTACCGTTGGGAGGCGGTAGACCTGTACCGGCAACGTAACCAGGTGGTGCGCCAGGATACACATCCGGAGGCATGACGAGCACCTGTCCAGGTAGAGCAGTACCGCTGACAGGGGTGCCCATGTACACCGGAGTACATTGCTGATCCCCGATGGAGGCAGGAGTGCCTTCAGCTGTGAATGAAACCGAATTGAGCAAAAAATTTCGTGCAAATTTCACATGCATCTAGTCATTGAATCAAAAAATGTATGCAGGACTTTTTAGTCAGATAAAAAATTTTATGTAACCCATCGAAGAATTCACAAGTAATAGAAGTAGAAAGACAGACAAACGTTGTCGTTTCAGAATCAAAGGGAAAATTGTGAATATTTCATCAAAGATTATGAATCAGGTACGAAAAGCCGGGGAAAAACGTGAGCGAGCTCGGTCATGTTGGTAAAGAGTGACATGAATGAGTTCGATAGAAATAACGAGCCATACCTTGAATTGGATAGGCCTGCCATTGGCCAAGTTGGTGGTTGAAGAAGAGCGGGTAGCCCGTTTGAGCGTCGTAGGCAGCTGTGGTGTAAGGGTCTAAACCGAGAGCAAGACACTGGGCTTCGTGCTGCTGCCAAGAATCCTCTTGTTGGCGCCGCAGACGTTCCTCTTCTTCCTTTGCAACTTTGAGGGCAAAAAGCTGTCGACGCTCAAACTTTGACATACGAGGCACTTGCACCAGGTCCGGCCGCTCGTCTAAAACCCGTTTATCTTTGGAGCGACTGTATTCCGAGTCAGGGGAGTCTCGACCTCTCCGACGCTCAGAGCGCTTGTCTATCTCACTTCGGCTGTATCTGTCTGATCTATGCCTGAGGATGGGGAGGAATCCATTGTCAGAAGAACAACAAAAAATACAAAGACATGGGGAACAGAATTCGAAGGCAAGAAGATTGAGCTGATGAAAATGTGATGCAGAATAAAACTCACTTGTCGTTGGAGCTTGAATCTCTTCCATCCCTTTCTGCATCATCTTTATATCCTCGATCTGAAACACAAAAGAAATATATTATATGACTGTCGATCGCCAATAGAACGAGATGGATTATTGGCTTACCTGCTTCTCTTTCATGCTCCTTCATTTGCTCAATACGCTCTTTCTTTGGTATCCTAAAGACTTCTTTCAGGTTGGACCAGCTCACTAATAAATTCGCTGCCAATTCAGAAATTAGAGCAGGATCGATCTCCGGTTTAATTTCTTCCTTTACTTCAGACTCGATCTCCTTCTTCACCTCACCAACCTCATTCGTACTTGGCGCATCTTTCTTTTCCGAACCATCCATTTCTACATCATCACTACTACTTTTCAATTTAAGTTGGTCGTCTTCAGGTGAATCGCCGCTTGGAGAATGATAGAGATGCTTTGACCATTTTTCAACAAGGCTCAAGACCTTGCTGTCAATCAACATTGTTCTGTTGGGAATCGGCAAAGTTGCGAGAGTCCTCAAAACTTCCAATCTAAATTTCTGGGCTTCGTCCGACGTGCTTCCTGCTACATCCATCATGTAGCTCCAGATCAACCGGAGACCGTGATAGTCCAGAAACAATCTACGGCAAGGCTGTTCTCCGGATTGAATTATCTCTAATAGACGAATCCTATGCTGCATCTCTCTACTCCGAACCATGAGCCGACTCAACGTCAGAGTATGAGATCGATTTTTTAGTCCAGTGATGAGGAGTTTTTCGATTTGTTCTTCCAACTGCAATTGAGAGTGTGATATTTTCAGTCGAAAAAGGAAATAGTTCCCTCAAGTTCGAGATAAATTAATGCAATCATGCCATTACTTACATCCTCATCCTCCATATGGTCTGGAACTTTTTTGGCAACCCTCTTTCTTCTCACTCGCTTCTTGGGCTTTTCCTCCTTATCAGTCTTCTCTTCCTCTTTATCCTCGACTTCAACCTCTGATTCCTCTTCGGATTCCTCAAATTCGTCTACAGCTTCAGCCGGTGCTTTGCTGTCATCGGGGTTGTCACCAATCCAGCCTCGGCAGTTCTCGGCTTCGCAGAAGCACTTTTGAGCTTCTTTCCTAAAGTGAAATGGGTAGTCGCAGATGGTTATCAGTGGATAAAAACAGTAAAAAGAAATGTGCAAGGCTTACCCATATCTTTGAAAATGATAATCAAAAGTGATCTCATCCCCAGCCCGCACAAACTTTCTACTGAAAAATCCAATCCGCAGCTCTCCATTGACGGTCCACTAAAATACAGGGAAAAAGTTCTTAGAGTGAAGTATATAAATGATTCGAATCGAGTCAGCAAAAGCTCACCTTCTGAGTTTCTGCATTAGGATCACAACTATGATTGATGAAACGGGAGATGTTGCCTTTCATCGTTGCATCAATGATTTGATCTGATTTCAATGCCATGAAATAATAATGTCGATTTTTATCTTTTGAATATTCTTTTGCTCTTTTGCGGAAAGTTCTGGAGTCAAGAACTTCGCCGACGTATTCCATGATGAAATCATCCCTAGTAAGGAAATACCATGTAAAACACAATAAAATAAATTCAAAGAGCATAATCGCGATAAACTCACGGCCATAAATCTATTGTTGCTCTCAGTCCAAAGCCTTTCTTTTCCGTTCTAAATACTTCGCAGGTTGCATATTCACTATTTTGAAAACGCTTATTTGTACACCTACTCCCGACCACGCATCTTGAACCACTGTAGACGTTTAAAACGAGTTATTATCATTGTTCATCAGAGATGAGATTTAAAATTTGATCTCAACTCACCATTCAATCATCAAAAGCCTATTCAAGCAATCTTCTCCACAACCTAGTTCACCTCTCTCAATTTCTTCTTCAGTGAGAAAACAATCGCAAACCATACGTTTCGTCTCTTTACTTGTGTACCTGAATCATTTCAGTTAGTTTTGATAATGAGACGGATAAACAGTGAAAAATATCACGCAATATCTCTTACCTCTCTGTCAGGTACAAATTTTCTTTCAAATGTTCAAACTGACTAAGCCTTTCTTCCATCTCTCTATCTTCAACTTTAGGAACCATTGGCAGAGGAATTTTAGCCCCTACTATTTGTGAGATCATATCTGAGACATGGTTCGGAACAGTGTCAACAACAGATGAAGTTCCAAAGCTATCGGAGGAGCTACTTTGAGAAGAACCTGTCACGACCGAATCTTGGGCGCTTGTCAACCCAGGCTCCTGGAGTATTCCTACAGGTAAAGGTGGTGATTTTGTTAGTGGGGCATTCAGGAGATCAGCTATGTTTCCAACAGATGATCCTATTGCTGCTGGATTAGAGAATCCTAGGTTTGGCTGAGATGCCGTCCAAGATCCAAAATTGCTCATTTCTAACTCACTAGATCGCCGCCAGCGCGACTTGACTTTCACGGGCTTGTTGGAGTCGGAGTCAAAGCCAGCAGTCCCAGTTGCAGTTGTGACCGACGAGACAATATCAGGCGCAGGTAACGTTTTATTGCTATTCTGTTCCTCAAGAATTTTTTCGAGTATATTATTAGAGCGATCCCTAATCTGAGTGGAATCATTATCCAATACTGGTAACGCATTCGGTGTCTGATTTCGCTCCGGCTGAATCACAGATTTTGCTATATCCATAGAAGGTTTTGTGACAAGACCTCGACCGCGGGATCTGTTGAAAATTTAATGATCAAACGATAGGACGAATCCGAAAGCATTAAATCATTTGCAACACTAACAATAAGTGATGATACAAAAATCTTCCATACATGGGTTCATAGAAAAATAACTCAAATTTATCAGCGCTCTATAATCCAAATTAGGCTCTGGACAAATATGGTCCTGATTTTCCAAAGGATACTGACCTGATGCCTCAAGTTTAATTAGATATGACATAGACAAGAAGCATTGGTAATATCAAGTCTCATACAAAAGATCTGGAAAGTGTTCACAAGAAAAAAAGAACAAAACAAAGTAATTTTGATCTGAAAGACTGAAGTAATTTACAAAAGATAATCTCACAATAAACACTAACAGTAGACAAAAGTAGATGTTATCATTTATAACTCACCTAGGCTTCTTCAATCCAATAGATTTGATTCTACTACTTCGTCGTACCCCAGAGCTATTGGAACCACTCTCTGAAGTTGTATCAGTACTCTCACTTTGATTCGTGATTTCTGATTTTTTATCAATCTCACTTGTTTGATTAATTGTACTTTTAATATCAGTGTTTGAGTCTGAAACCTTGCAGGTACTAGAGGATAACAGTGTATCGCTACTGTTTTCACTGCTGCTCGAGACTTTGACATCAGCTGAAACTGTTTTAATTTCCAATTCACTATCTTGAGAGTGTTCTTCACCAAAAATAACAGTTCTCACTTTAGCAGGTAGTCTACTGAACAAATCTTGTTCTGTATCCACTCTTGAAACACATCTTTGATCTAAAATTACACTATTATTCACAATTTTGTCTTTCATTAGTGGATGCATGCTGGGAGCATTTGATGTCTCTTGTATGTCCATCTTATCCAATATAGATGAGCTATTGTCACCCTGAAATATTGGCTCATCTCTCCGGGGTACTGTCTTCTGAGGGTTCTGATCATTTTGTTCAATCACAGATTCAGATTTGTTCCCCATCACGTCTTTTGCAATTATTTTTTCTTTACAAGCTTGGTCAGAGATCTTACTCTCTTCAGGAGCAACTTTTTTGGTCAAGGTTTCTGTCCTTTTTCTTCTATTATCACTTTCCTTCTTAGCTTGTTTATCCACAGATTCAATCACTTTACTAGTTCTACTGCTTCTACTACTCCTTGAAACACTTCTCAATTTCCTAGATTCCTTGTTAGAACTATTTGCATTCACTTCAAGATTGTCACTATTTACAGAATCACATAATGCAGCTCCGGATATGTGGTTTTCTAAAACTGCATCTTTTTTTCGCTCTGATGAAGGGTTGGCACTTTCAAGATCAGAGACTTGTAAGACACTGAGACCTTTCTCAACAGCTTCATAACTATTTGAGCTTGCACAGCTGTCATTTGCAATCATCATTTCCTCATTGGCTAATGGAACCACAGCTGGCTCTGCTCCATCTTCACTATGAATAATGGTATAATCGACCACATTTTGTCCCTCAAAATTATTACAGAGTACCTGACCTACTGTAACATTGCCATGTTGTACTACTGGACAATCATGTACTACCTCAGTTTCTATCTCCATTTCTTCACAAATAACGGTCTCTTCAACAATTTCCTCAGACCAATCTTGCATGACTTGATCCAAAACATTACTGTCGGCAGTAGGTTGGTTCTCTTCAAATACGCAAGGACTCTCACGCACACGCAAATCATTCAGCTCCTCACTTTGCTCATTTTCTTGAGAATTATTCTCACTTTTGTCCACCTTGTTGCTCTTCTCATTCACAACTTGATTTTTGTACCTAGTTGACTTTTTGGGGGCAGAGTGAATCTTTTTGATAGATTCCTGGCTGCTATCATCCTGTGAGTCCTTGCAGTCTTCAGAGTTGTTAGCATTACTGGGCGTACTATCCCCATTAACCTTCTGCTCCTCCAACTCTTTCTTAGCTCTCTGCCTCGTAGACTTTCTTACTATTGGAGACTGCGGCTTCTCCTTGGCCGGCAGCTGTAACTCGGCTTTTCGTCGACGAGCCATGTTGCCTTGGCGCTATTCCTAAACCTGAAAAGTGGTATAAGAATTCAGTTTGATAAGAGAATCCTTTCATAATTGGAAAACTCACAGGGCTCGGCATCAAGAGCTGATGAGAATGATGATGATAATTTGAGAGAAAAAAAGAAGGCTGGATTTGTCAATAATCGTCGTAACCTACAGCTAACCTAATCTAGCGTAATAGAAACTCTGCATAAGCCGCAGCCCATATAAATGCACTTTCGAGGGGGTCAAGTTTCGAGCATGCAGTGCAGGAGGTCGCCTGCAATCGGGAGAATCGTCAAAACGAGAAAAAACGATGGTCAGACAGCAGACGAGTTAGCCAAAAAAATTGGTGCACTTGTGCAGAATGTTAAAGTAAGGCGCACTGAATTAAAAGTTGTCTAATAAACGTGAAAAAGCATCAGCAAGCAGCGTCAGCTTTTGCTTGGAATTACAAGTTTGCTCGCACAGCTGCAACTCTGCACAAGTGTAGCTGACGAGCTACGAGCTACAAACACAGCGGCGTCAAAGCTGCACAATCTTCCAATCCACCGTAAGTATACTAACTAAAGCAAAAGAGCTATTGCGAGGTGATCAAGTTCATTATCACGAAGAGCTAAATAATGCACGAGCGGCGGTCTCGAGGGTGATGATGAGCAAAAATGTTTAAAGAAACAGAAACAGAAAGCGCGCGTTGCTCCGGGTAATAGCGACTATCGTCAAATGCGGAGCAACGAAGAATAATTCGGAGCATGAATTTGGAGGCTAGATTCTCACCGGGCTACGAGCTGCAGACCTCCCGGTTGATGTTCCAAGGGATCATCTTCAAGGCTCAAATCAGTGTTCGACGATGGCTGATACGATGGATATTATCTCTCTGTTGCGGTGGACGCGAGCAACGATAACCGATGCTTCTCGACATGCCGACGACGACGACGATGCTACGTGCGCGCGCTCGCGCCAACGCAACTTTTCAACTTTTGCGTTATTTCTGCTCAGCACCAATTTTTATTCCTCGAGGACGAGTCCGAGATGCAGTTGTATCAGCTGAGACGATGTTTAAGTTAACTGGGAGCCGGGTGTTATGAAACGCGCACGACACTGACTCTGGAGCAATAACACGACCATGGACACGACGATCGTGACGACGATAATCAAGAATATGCTCGTTGCAATGCAGCCGAATAGACATACAGCCGAACACTCGGCCGCGCTCAGCTCAGTAGCGCTCAGACAACACTGTAGACAACACGACTGTGCATGGATCGGCCTCGTTCTCGTTTTGGTGCCGCCTGATGAGTCGCGCCACCTGCATTCTCAGAGATCCGGAGTTCTGAGTTCTGACCGGCAAGCGGCAAGAAACTCGCGATCAAAATTTGCCAGTTTTTCTCAGAAGAATCGCGAGTCTGTCGAAGACTTCAGAAATTTCGTGACTTTGACCACCGATTTTACAAAATTCAACATACAGAAAATTCAAGTTTGTTTCATCCAAATCTGATACACCGCGCGAATAAATAAAATTTGAAATACAAATGCATGATAAAGTCGGAGAAAGAATATGAGTCTTTAGTAACATTATAATCTATGTGGTACAATGGATAATGTTGCAGAAATGGATAGGAAAAACAATTTGCAGATCAACACAAGAGTTAGGGAATCATTATAGGTGCTTGCAATTTTTTGATGTTGTTATGATAGGGGGAAAAATATGAAGAAACGAGAATTTCCGTTGCAGAACAGTTCGTTCGACAGTAATCATACAGTGACTTATATTATTATCGTTTTGAGATCGCGGTAAATCTGATACGACTCACGTCTATAGTTCATAAAATGTAATATGCACAACATGAACATCGGTTTAAAGTGAAAATGGATCATTTTGATAGCGCTTGCTATATCTTTTTCACGCGTTGCTGCTCACTGCGTTATCGAGACCACAGACAGGGAGGACCATAACTCGGTTATTCATAGGTCGTCCCTAACCCGTGGTTTACGGACGACTGTGAATACCATCAGTGTAATGTTTAGAAATGTGGTATAATACTCCGAATAAATATAAACCAAAATTATAGAAAGTGGAATTCTCCTTGTCCGGTGGCTGTTCAGTTTTAACTAACATCCTCTGACTTCACTAGATTTTCGGACACATTGTATGCGAAATTATGTATATATTATCCCATAATAAATTTCCCAAGCTTTTCAAATACTTTGGCCTAATGTGTCCGAAAATCGAATAAAGTCAGAAAACGCTTGTTATTATAAATGAACTCAAATCGAGAGAAACGCAAAAAATAAACAAAAATGACCCCAACAAAAATGTTGAGTTCTTATGCATAATTAAAAATATGGATTCAAGAATGATAATGCGGTATTATCTAGCTCTAGATATAAAACACACCATAACTCGACAATTTCTCGGAAGAAATCACTGTGTAAAGTCAACATTTTGCGAATGCTATTGCCATTTTCTAAAAGGGTGTGGAGCAAAGTTCGATATCTGTGTGTTTCCACGTAAAAAAAGTCAAAATCATAGTCATTTGCTGTGCTAACTATTTATCCCAACTTGCCCCCATATGCCGATCTCAGGAATATAGGAACTCGCTTGACCTTTCCACAGATTTTATTACATTTGTTATGTTAAAATTTGATGAACGATTTGGACTGAATTGAATATTTCTGCACTTGTCAGAAAATTTAGGGTGATTTTTCCATTTTTCGTGTTTACACAGCTGAGAATTTACTGCATTCTCACAATTAAATACTTTTTCATTGGCGGAGTAATTTTTATGTATTTTGAAACACACCAAATCTTCTAATCAATGTCCGATCTGACCACGCCGAACGCAGGTAGAATATGGAAACCGCAAAAATTGTTATTACTCTAAAAAAAATAATAAATTCAATAACGTCAACCGGCATTAGGTGCAGTCGCACCACAAGAGTGAGGAAGTGCACGATTTTTCTATCCTCCTATGATCAGAAATGTTGGGTGACTTTTCATTACCTCTATAAATCTTTGCTCGATGATATCTTTCATTCGATTTGAATCATCTTATACTACTGCCATTAAAATTGACACACATATTCACCTGATCGTTGTTTAAATTTTTCTAGCACTCATAAAATATTGTAGTCTCCAACTAGTTTTTTCTCGAAATTTCTACAGTTCATCCGCACTTATTAATTTACCCCGGGTCGCTCATTATATCTGATTATTTACGCGATTGCTTTCAGTATCAAAAATTCAGTGCAAGAAATTGCTTTCAGTAAAATCGGTGTGAAAATTTTTGTGCCCAACCAATCTCAACGTACTTTACCGCATATTCGATTAATTTCTTTAAGATCTTCAAAATCGTTTTCACAGAAATGCAAGATTCTGATCTGGAACGACTTCATGAGCTAAATACGGAGAGTTGATGTAAAATATGGGGTGCATGTACCCGACTAGCCTCCATGAATGTAAAGCTCGAAAAGGGCGTGCAATACGACTTTTTTTACCACCCAAAACGTGTTTATCGCGTCAAATTACGCCAAAAATAGTGGTTTGAATCGGCGTAGAGTTCCAAATGGGGTAGCATGGTTATAAAAATGGGTAACAACGTTTTCATGCACTAATTTATCACCGATTTATATACTTTTAATAATGAGAGTAAGTTAGATACACACTTTTGTAAACTCTCAAAAATATTTTTTAGGGAAAATTAAGACAGCTCAGCTACAGTTGATGATTATTTAGACGTGATTCAGTTCATCCAGCTTAGAAATCTTGAAACAAGCTTTAGAATGAGCTCAAGTACGTTGAGAAATATTAAAACAGTCCAGAGTTGTTGAGAAAATGGCTTAATTGGGGCAAGTTGGATACACTCACCGTATGAAATTTATTCCGGAAGTGAAGGATCTCATCCACAGCGCGTAACAAATTGTTTTCATTATTTACTGGTTATAAAACGCAACTGTTATGGGAGTTGCAACTTGCGATCGAACGCATTCTAATTCTTCAAAATTATAATTTTTTAGTCCGTCCGAAAATAATTTCTCCAACGTTGCACCACGCATCTTCAAAATACCTTCAATGATGCACAGATTTTCATATATTCGATGTGCATTTCGGTCGACAGTTGTGCTATCGGGTGGATAATCAGATAGGAGCGACCCGAGGTAAAATAATAAGTGCAAATGAATTGTACAAATTTCGAGAAGAAATTAGTTGGAGACTACAATATTTTATGAGTGCTAGAAGAATTTAAACAACGATCAGGTGAATATGTGTGTCAATTTTAATGGCAGTAGTATAAGATGATTCAAATCGAATAAAAGATATCATCGAGCAAAGATTTATAGAAGTAATGAAAAGTCATCATTTCTGATCATAGGCGCGGATAGAAAAATTGTGCACTTTCTCACTCTTGTGGTTGCGACTGCACCTAATGCCGGTTGACGTTATTGAATTTATTATTTCTTCAGAGCAACAACTTTTGGTTCCCATATTCTACCTGCGTTCGGTGGGGTGAGATCGGACATTGATTAGAAGATTTGGTGTATTTCAAAATACATAAAAATTACCTGAAAAATCATGGAGGGTTGAAATTCTGGATTTATAGGTATTTTTTCGATCTAGAAACGATGGCGTAGTTAGTTAAAAAAAATAAATTCGACCATTTTTGTCTACTGGTTTGCGCCCCCTTCGCTCGATCGCCAAACCCACACGACATTTTTTCAAAACCATAGAAAGTACCCTCAAAAAATTTAGAGAGCGATCCATCAAATTCTGTGCGACTACATACATTTTTCGGGTCAAAACTCTAAATTTTCTTGCTTAACTATACCACATCTTAGAAAAGTATTGATAATTTCAAAAGATCACAAGAACACTAACATCGGATAAGTGAACAAGATATTTCAAGAATCAAAAAAAGTATCACCAGATATTTGCGTAGTTATATAGTCTAATTTTTCAAATAAAAATTTTCGTTTTCTGATTTTTTTTTGTTCACTAATCCGATGAAATTTTTCAATCTGAACAAGAAAGTATTCTTGTGATTTCTCGAAATTATCGTATTTTTCAAGCTCTGAGACATTTTAGCAAGAAAATTCAGATTCTTGACCCGAAAAAATGTATCTAGTCGCACAGAATTTGATGGATCGGTCTGTAAATTTTTTTGGGGGTACTTTATATGGTTTTGAACAAAATGTAGTATGGGTTCGGTGATCGAGCGAAGGGGGCGCAAACCAGTGGACAAAAATGGTCCAAACAATTTTTTTCTTGAAAAACTGACTACGCCATCGTTTCTAGATCAAAAAAATACATATGGCTACTATTATCGGGATAGTTTACCTGGACATGTCAGTTCCGTGCATACCCCTTTATGGCTCTATATAGGCCACGGGAATCAACGTAGCGCTTTCATCTCGGAGATTTCGTCTAATGGCAGTGATATTACTTTGAAAAAAATTGCTACAATACATGCAGGTGACTATTTAGTAAGCTCAAAGGGTATGCACGGAACTGACCCAAAACCCCCATAACACGCCTAAAATCACATGGCTAGGGATCACGTCACGCGTTTCGGACTTGAAACTTATGAGAAATAGTTGGTTCTATACCATAGTTTGATGGAAAAATGCGAGCATAATTATTTGCCTCGCTACAGCAAGTCTGCAAGCACAAAACTACCCCTTTGACGAATGAGAATCGTGCACAGAACTGAAATTTCGACCCTTAATCCTTAAAAATAAAAAAGATGAGTGGACGGATCGATCTGTAACAAAAGTTCCAAGGGTTTTTCAATAGAATACGTATAGGAAAATTGAAATAGAACGATTCGGAGCTTGCTCGTCGAAATGCAACTAAACACGTTCCGGGTAAACTATCCCGATAATAGCCATATAGATCCAGAAGTTCTGAAGTTGAAAGGGCTGAATCAGCCCTCCATGATTTTTCAGTCCAGACTTTAAAATTAGGGCGGGACCTCTCCTTGATGAGGAAATGAATTGCAGTGCATGATCATTCTTAAAAAAGTAGTTGAGCTGGTAGTATATATTCAAGAATTCGTAGAGTTTTAGAAACATGCCGTATTAGTCTCATCGTACATATTTGCGTAGATCGCTTTTTGGAGTGATAGAAAACAAAATTCCTGAAAAGTTGAATACAGTTCAAAGCCTATTTTTATTCTATTTCTAGAATTCTTCACCCTTTGCAGAGTTCTGCATTGAAGTAAATATCGTTGTCGAAGCACGGAGCTTATCACAGACACGCGTATTCTATGTGGTGCTACATACGGCAATATACGAGGCATATAGATCGCCCTTATTTTTGCTCTATGGCACATGCGAAATTCATGAATTTTTGACGACAGGTGTAAATGTGAGTATTGATCGCTAAAACTCGCTGCACATACAACACAAAAATGATAAAATGACAATTCTATGCTTTAGAAGACACTTCCTCTAAATACATCAAAGTCGATTGAATTACCCATAGAATTTTATGCAGCCTAATTTACAAAATTTTCATTACTTGAATTCGGTTTCAAGATCAACATTTAGATACAATAGGGTGACGATCTGAAGGAATGAGGATGAAAAATTTCGTTAATAAGGCAAATTTTCATGAGGCACCAGCTAGAGGCATCGCTCCTGGGGGATATCTCTCACGCGCGAAATAAAGAAGAGGAAATCATTTATAAACTGTTGCACGAATTTCATCATATATTACGAGGACAAAATATTTCTGCGAAGTACGCAAGATGATATCCAAACAAATTTGAGGATATTCCGCAATTGTAATTTCATGAATTGATTTTGATACGGCACGAAAATTGAATAAGCGTGACAGCTAGAAGATGACAGCTAGTGCCCCGCGTGACCAAAATCGAGATAGGCGTGCGCGGGTGGTGGGCCATGCCTGCGTGAACGAAAAACAAAACAAAAGTGGCGATGAATAAGCTAAAGCTAAAGCACGAATGTGACGCATACACGCGTGAGTAATTAGTTAATAGACACGCACCTGTCAATCATTTTGCTCGAACAAGTAATATACTACAACGCTGAAGTACTGAAGGAGATGCCGACAAAGGTGTATGCTCGACAATTTCCGATTCCGAGTGTTTTTTAGTCTTTTCATCACTTTTACTTTACCTACATTATTTCGCCCAAGTATCTCGCACACGCGCACGACACTGCTTTGCATCAAAGTCAACATGAGTGCGAAAGAGACAATCATATCTGACGATTATATACTTTGCTTTCACGAGCAACTCTCGCGTAGTTAGTGCAGTTTCGGAGCGCATCCACGAGACTACGTGACCCCGACGCTTTTCACGGCTTCCTCGTCTAAAGTCTAAGGTCGTCTTGAGCGGCAGCTTCCGCATTACGGATTTTCCGAAGAAAATAGTGATTTAGATTGGGATATTCCTTAGCTATAATAACCAGCTCAACAGGAGCAGCTATGGATTTATCTTTCTCACTGTTTCACGGATGCAGGTGAGCATCAGAAATCCTCGAAGCTGACGAAATACCCATCCAGGATGTGACCATCAAGGATCACACATGGTTTTCATGTCGTGACAGAATTCTTTACACTTACTGATGACTTCTGACTGATCTGAGTTCTGACCACGGTTCTGACCCTTCCTGTGGATGACACTTTTGGTTCACGGAGACAAATTTGAAAGCCAATGTGTTTTGTGTTGTGATGGATGCTATAGGCTTTGTAAGGTTCTGCTATATGTGTTGATATGTTGATCGTCGCCAGCATCACGCCTTCGTCATCAAAATAAGCCAGTCAGTTTTGATCATAGACATTTTCGATAAATATGGGCAACTCCTCGCGTCGCAGCTGCTGCTGCTTCTGCAGCAGCTGTATAAGTATTCACGGACCGATTGACGATATTCTGCGAGAGTGAAATTTAATTGCACAATTCCGGTGCTACTTTTAGCTTGCGACGCTACACTGCTCGTCACCTCTCAACCGTTTGTTGAAGTTTGTGGATAATTCGTGAAAATCGAGACAATTCAGTCCCTACTGTTAATTCTTTTCCACAACACACAGACTCTTATGTGCTTCTATGAAATATACCTAAACATTCTCTTAGTGTTGAAATATCCCCTCATCGATTGATTGATATCTGATTTTGACTGCGATTCCCACTGAGATCCAATTTCATTTATCGTTTCAGTTGATCCTGGTTCTGTGATAGTTTGCATATGTTGACAAGGATAGTATCAAATCCTGTAGAGCATACAGTAATGCCTATGAGAGTAACAATATTCCACAGAAAGCATTTAGGATTCAAATTTTGGAGAGCTCGCATGCCTATCGAGTGCATCGTTTAGAGGCTTGAGAAAGAAGTGTCAGTTGATGATTCTTGCTTGCAAATAAACTGACAGCTGTTTCAAGATGTCCACGCCACCAACAGCATTCTTACCTCTGGTACAGAGTCCAGAGAAAGATCATCATGCTCCTATGGTAGACTATTCAAGCATTCGTGGAAAGGTTAGTCCCGAAATATTTTGCCTTGTTTTAATAGTCTTCTCAGGATTTAGAATTACTCATTCATCAATGATAGTCCAAACAATTTTTTTTTTCTGTAACTGATATATCTATGAGTTGTGACAGTTGTTACTAGCTAGATTGACACCAATTTTTCTCTTAGGATGTCTTGGTGAGCCCATCGGAAGATCAGTATGAGTTGTTATTAAAGAAACTGACTGATCGAATTCAAGATGGAGGCAGTGAAACTATTTTTGACATTGGTGTTGGTGAAGGTAACATGTGTAATATTTTACTGTTATTCAGCAATGGTAGCTTTCTAGCAAGATTTTACTCACATAGAATCACATTATGAAATTCTGCAGGACGTAGAATAGCCAGGATATCATAGAGAGAAAGTAATCTTCATATCCAATTGCAGAAATAATTGAATTTCTGTCTTATGCTTGGAGGCAAAAAATATGATTTTTGGTATTGCTAGGTATACTCCAATTGACATTATGTACGATTTATAGATGGATCGGAAGATGGTCTCAAAGAAGATGAATACGCCGCATCTGTTGCAACCCTACAGTCTCTCGCGGCTACTCTTGAAGCTGATTGTGTGTTATTACGTCAGACAAAAGCGGATCACGGTCTCACTGGACAATATTTAGTTCGTAAACGTCTTGATCAACAAGACTTCTTGGAAATCAGGTAATTAAAACGAGCAATGAGGAAACGGGTATTTTACGTATCAGCTCTAAACATACCTTTGATTTCCTTTACAGAGTTGCAGTGGTGGGTAATGTTGATGCTGGAAAATCAACATTATTGGGAGTGCTGACCCATGGAGAATTGGATAATGGACGAGGATTAGCAAGACAAAAATTATTCCGTCACAAACATGAAGCTGAAACTGGTCGAACGAGTTCAGTGGGGAACGATATACTTGGTTTTGACAGTCTTGGTAAGAATTCAAAATCATAGGACGAATCCTTTAGACATCTTTACAAATCGTTCTCACGTTCAGGTAATGTGGTGAATAAACCGGAACATGGATCTCTAGATTGGGTAAAAATTTGTGAAAAATCGTCCAAAGTTATTACGTTTATTGATCTGGCCGGTCATGAACGTTACTTGAAAACTACAGTATTTGGAATGACAGGCCACGCTCCAGATTTTGGTTTGTTGATTGTATGTTAATGTTATGTACAACGAGTTATCAAGCTTCTCATTGTGGCTATCTTTTGTAGGAATGTTGATGGTTGGAGCAAATGCTGGTATAGGTATGTTGATGTCAAATGTAAATGTAAATGCTTAGTTTTCTATCCTCTCTTCTACATTACCTTGGTCTGGATTACGTCGTCAGAACATAGTATTGGTCACATGGGTCTGGGGCGAAATACAACTCTTTGTGTTCAGTCATCAAACATTAGAACTACTCCTTTGAGAGGATGACGTTGGATACCGATATCATCGAGTTCTCAAATACCGTCGTGAATCTTTGAGATATCGTAAATCCAGCAAATAACGCCGAGCTCGGGAGGCTTAATCGGCGTTAATTCAAAGGCTTACGATATACCTATCAAAGATTTATCAAAAAACTTAAGAACTCGGTAATGTCACCGAGAGTGCATAATAGGGCTCTAACATCGTCTTAATTCCCCTTGCATTGTCTCACAGAGAAACACTAAGAATATTTTTAGAGATAATTTCCTCCGAAAGTTTCGAGTTTGCTATCAAATCGAGATGAATTATTAGACTACATAGCAATTTTGTATGCAAACTTTGATGGATTACCTCATGCGATAGGTAGATGAATTACATATGTCACAAATGAAATATTTTCCTTTTTTTTTTGTAAACTTTTAAATAATCTTTGACTCGTGTGTTGAATCCCTTTGTATTCGATGATCCACAATTTGGGGTGCTTCATCAAACAAGATGATGTGCAATCTGAATTTTTCATAATGATACAATCTCTCCAATGATACAATATTACTTGTCTGAATCTGCACATAAAGTTGATCTTTCAAATTTCAGTGGGAATGTGTAAAGAGCACCTGGGTTTGGCATTGGCATTAAGCGTTCCAGTTTTTGTAGTAAGACCCATTAACTTTTCCTTGATTACTTTATGAACTTTCAACTTGATTAAATCGGATTTTGCAATATGCTTCAATTAGGTTGTGACAAAGATAGATATGTGTCCCCCAAATGTACTTCAAGAGAATCTGAGGCTTTTAAATAGAATTCTAAAGTCACCTGGTTGTAGAAAAGTTCCAGTCACAGTAAAAACTCCAGATGATGTAGTAGTGAGTGCTACCAATTTTGTATCAGAACGGTTAGTTTAATTCAAGTTAATATATATATGTAGTATATGCCTATATTACGTCGATGCTGGTTGACCAATGTTCATCTACCTTTACAGATTGTGTCCCATATTCCAAGTTTCTAATGTTAGTGGAGCTAACTTGGATCTGCTTAAAATGTTTCTCAATCTGTTGACTGCAAGAATAACTAGTCATGACAATGAACCAGCTGAGTTTCAAATAGATGATACTTATTCTGTGCCTGTAAGCTATTGTCTTATCACATACTTTATCTCGGCCAACATGACGATGACTTTTTTGAAATGCATTGTAGGGAGTTGGCACAGTTGTATCTGGAACTACGCTCAAAGGCGTCATACGTCTTAATGACATTTTACTCCTCGGACCCGATCCTCTTGGCCACTTTCAACAAATAGCTGTCAAAAGTATTCACAGGAAAAGAATGCCAGTACGCGAAGTGAGAGGTGGACAAACTGCTAGTTTTGCTTTGAAGAAGATCAAAAGATCGCAGATCCGTAAAGGTATGGTGATGGTTTCCCCAGCTCTCAATCCACAAGCCTGCTGGGAATTCGAAGGAGAAATTTTGGTACTCCATCATCCGACGACTATCAGTTCTCGTTATCAAGCTATGGGTATGATATTCTAATTATTGATTCAATTGAGAAATTGAAAACATGGCTTCCATCACATCATCAAAATTTCAGTCCACTGTGGAAGCATCAGGCAAACAGCGTCAATTTTATCTATGTCTCGTGACTGTTTGAGAACTGGTGACAAAGCCCTTGTACATTTCCGATTTATCAAGCATCCAGAATACATAAAACCCGGTCAACGAATGGTATTTAGAGAGGGTCGTACCAAAGCAGTTGGTAATGTCTTGAAATTGATCCCACATTCGGGACCAGGCAGCTCAAATATTGCAAGAGCAAACAAGCCCAACAAAGCACAAAACCGACAAAACCCAAATTCACAGGTAAAAATTTTTAGAATTGAATCAAAGCTTCGAAAAGAGTTATTAAATCCAGTAATTAATTTCTAGATCTCAGAGAGCGGCGATGTAAACAACGGTCAGGAAATACAAGCGGCAAAGCGCGAAAATACACCACAGTTATCAGGCACAAATTCAGCCAAGAAAGGTCGTGGTAAAAGAGGAGGTCGTGCACAAAATTCGGCTGCTAATTTAATTCAACCACTTTCGGAACAGAACCCTCCAGCAAATATTTAAAGAAATATTCATGTATAAAGTATATATATTCATCTATATTATATATACATGTTCCCACATTATTCTATAAACCTTTTTTAAGACTTTGACCTGAATAATCCTTTTCGTCAGTTAGGCTTAGTGTGACAACACTGTCTTGGATCCTTGTCATTAATTAAAAGAACAAATATGGAACCTATTTTGGTAAGATAACAAAGATTCATATACTATTAAAAAAGCTTGAGTCTACAAATCTGATTATGTTTGGCAAGAACTTGACATATGTAACAATTATTGTTATGATTCTATGGAAAGAATAATACATTAAATTGTCATGAAAATGGATGCAAGTAATCGTGAAAAACATTCATTCCCTTCTATGGAACTCACAAAAATGTTGCCAATTTGTGCAAGCTAAGATTACTTGCTGTCAATCCTGAGTAATCAAGCTACATTATCAATTAAGAGACCAAACTCTTTGGTGGGTCATAACTATTGGGAAAATAAACTAAAGCATGAAACAAATATTGGAGATCTCTTGATGAAAATCTCTCCAGTCTCTTGGATTAATTAGTAAATCATCACATTTGCAGGAAATGGTAGAGAATCCATTGGTTAACTCAACAGACGACTAAGAATTCAAGAAATTACATTTTTCTAATCCAATATGCTTCTACATCATTCAATTTTTACAATCCCTTACATGTAACTACAATCACTTAGGTTCTTTCTTTTTAACCTCATCTTGGGCCTGTTTCAGTTCTCTTTTGAAATCTGATGAGAATTTTCTAGCCCCACTAAAAACTTGCTGACCAAACTCTTTAAAATTTGATGGTAACTTATGTGACCCACTGAATGAGCTGGTACGGTTCAAGAAATAAACTACCATTCGTGCGGCATTTCTTATTGGCCTAGAATCAGCTATCTTATCTATTAATTGTTGATTGTTTGCAAGGTAACGAAAGAGAATTCTCAGTACCATGTTGATTTACAGCTGTAAAAATGTCCAACCTCAAACTTTGGGCGCATCAAACGTGCACATGTTGCGGTACTTCAGAAGAAGCTCTTTCTTCAGCCTTAACTGCGTTTTAAGGATCTCTAGTTTCTGTAATTGTTCCTCCTTACTATACTCAATCCCAGGGAGTTTTTTGATCTATAAAGTACACAGTAGTATGGAACACAGTATCATCTTGGGGCTCTTCCAGTTTAGTTTAAAGATGTAGGATAAATACCTGAGCACGAGCAGAATCCAATTTCTTTTGCAGCTCCAAAATTTTATGACTGATGTCTTGAGATTCTTTGGCTTTCTGAGAAGTATCGTGAGGATCTTTTTCAACACTGTAATTGAAATTTCATCAGAACTGGTAACATCACGAATTATACTGAAGCATCAAGAGTAGAGATCAAGAATTCACTGAAGAATACTGTTGAAACAGGGACAAAGATACTCTGGTAGATAGTTGAAGCAAAATTGAGTGGTAGAAGTTTTGAAATAACAGATGTTTTATATATGTATGAAGACATGTGTCGCGAACCTTCGAATTATTTCATAAATGATAGGCAAGATTTCAATGTCCAAGTCAGCAACTGTGAACTGAGTATTTGTTGGTGTTTCTTCAGTTATTTCCACAACCTCCATTTTTCAAATTTCTGTCTTTGAACTTCTTTCCATAACTTCAAAAGTCATTCTTCAGTATTTTGTACCTGGTATTTTGGAAGAGATTTGATTTATGGGTACGACTGATCAGACTTATTGACTCACTATTCACTGTCACTGTGGAAAATCTGAGGTTAGGTTTTGAATCACTCACGTATGGTAATAGCAGTGCTGACAACAAAACTCTAGTGACATGGTCTCACACGACAACTGGAGAAGAATTTCCATAAAGAAAATGCTACGGCAATGCTTGGAGAATGATAAAAGGTCATTAGAAAGTTATGGGATATCTTAATTTCTTCCTTTTCTTATCATCAAACAATTTTCCAGTATTCATGAGTTTTCAAAATCTTGATAGGGACCCTAGCCAAGTAGGGGTTTACTCTCCTGGAGAGTCTCCACTCGTGAATCACTTCACATTAGTTTTACTTTCGCATATTTGGCTCGCATACAACTTCAGACATTCTCTTTCTTCCTCCTGTGGTTAGGGTCGAGCAAAGGCGGTAAGAATATTCGTCTTTCATGATTTGATCTAATTCCAATAATTCTAGGGCAATCCTAATTCACGTACGCCCAATCGTTCATCCTCATGAAGGAATAAGATACTACCTCCACGTATTTTACGCTATTTATGCGAATCTAACGTTGTTTTCTATCCTGATTCAGGTTACAATGGGCCGCCGTCCTGCAAGATGGTAAGTTTGATGAATTGATATCTACTTCACTTCTAAAGTATATTGTCCTCATGATCTGTGATTCCTAACCATCTGACAACCCAAGTCTTAGACTCAACCCTGTTCTGGACTTGTATTTGACTTTACAATCCTTAATTTGCACCTGTAAATATTCAATGTGTATTCTTGATTTCATACTATGATTTACTCCTGATTTGTTTTGCAGCTACCGCTATTGCAAGAACAAACCATATCCAAAGTCTCGGTTCTGCCGTGGTGTGCCAGACTCTAAAATCCGTATTTTTGATCTGGGTAAGAAGAAGGCTGCAGTGGAAGATTTTCCACTATGTGTTCATCTCGTCTCAGATGAGTACGAACAGTTAAGCTCTGAAGCATTGGAGGCAGGTCGAATCTGCGCCAACAAATATATGGTCAAGAATGCTGGTAAAGATCAATTCCACATACGGATGAGACTTCACCCTTTCCACGTTATTAGGATCAACAAGATGTTGTCGTGTGCTGGAGCTGATAGGTAATTCACAAAATTATCATGAATGTCATTACTGAGAAATTGTTTCTTTCTTTCCGTAAATGGTAGAAATCTTGCCACAATTCCACTGTCAATTCTGTGATTTGTGTAAAAAGTAGGAAACCTACAATACTTCTCCAACATCCAATGGATGCCACCAAAATGACATCTCTTGTGATAATGTGGTATTGTACTTCATTTTGAAGATTGACTGAACTTCGTTGAATTACAAATGATGACACTTACACTCTTAAGAAAGATGGTAATACGTCAGTGGTTCAATACATCATTCTTGGGTTTTTTACTTACAGCTGTGGAACTGCTGCTGATCTAGATTATTTCCTAAGTTAGAAGTTGTATCAATCTTAAAAACTGTTTTATTCTTGTTCCAGTGCTTGATTTGGATAGACCAATCTCTCATATTCCAAAAGTTCATACCTTCATTCAAAAATTCCCTGAATCAAGTACCACATGCATCAGTCATAGTACAAACCTGTAAATGCCTGTCTTATTTTTGATTGTTCAACTCTGGGATGCTACATAATGTATTTCTAGAGTTTTGATCCATTCTTAATTCAAGTATTGTCAAGGTATTAATTGAGAGGTCTTGTTAATGAGGTAAACTTGATTTTTTCAGGCTCCAAACTGGAATGCGTGGTGCTTTTGGCAAACCGCAAGGAACTGTAGCTCGTGTCCGCATTGGACAGCCAATCATGAGCATCAGGTCATCCGACCGTCATAAGGCTTCCGTGATCGAAGCTCTCCGTCGTGCCAAGTTCAAGTTCCCAGGTCGCCAAAAGATCTATGTTTCAAAGAAGTGGGGTTTCACAAAGTATGACCGAGGGGTCTATGAAGATCTCAAAAATGACGGTAAACTTGCTCAAGACGGATGTAATGTTAAATATTTACCGGAACATGGACCCCTTGCTGCTTGGAAAAAGTTCAGAGAAAGCCTGGCAGCAGCGTAATTAACGTTCAGAACGGTTGTACTCAATTTTCAATAAAATTTTATTGATCTTCTAACTGCCTCTAATTCACATTAATTTTTTGTCTCACAACTTGCCCAAAGATTACATTTTCCTCTATATCGCTGTATGAGAGACCTAAGTTGAAGCTGAGTATGCATCATTATCGATTAATAATTTCAATGAACTTGAAGAATGAGATATTCCCAAAGAAATATTGAAATAGTTGTGGAAATGTAACAGCTGTCATGTGTTATGGTCATCCAAAAACTTGAGAAGGTAAATGACCGAACTCGGAATTTATCGCTTTCCGCATGCAAACATCGTGTTTCTGTCGACCCATGCAAACGGATGACCGCTGTTTCCGCAGTCCGCCTAAGAAATATCTTATATACCTCGTGTGGAAAACGATTTCCCGCAACTTTCTGTATAATATACATAATGAGTATATGTGTGATATTTCTCATTTGAAAGAAATTTTCATATCGATGCGAAGTTATGAAGCTACTTCAATTCGTTGGAAAATCATGGGTATTAGCAAGAGCATGAATAACAGGAGTCAGAATTTTTGTTAGATAATAGTGCACTTTAATATAAGTATTTGTATGCTACAGTTATTTACAACACTAAACTCGAAGATTAGATGATCTTATCAGTTTCTAATGTACAATAATCAAATTTTTACAGTTGGTTCAGGTAGAAATCAATGTCAAATTAGATTGCACTTGGTGTAAATACTGTGTAGAATATCTTGAACAAATTTATAGAAATGAATTAATCGCAGGATTCATGGGGTGTATCCATTATAAATGCAACTTGAAAATAATACTCTGCAATTAATGGATTTGAAAATATCCTAGGCGCGCATAAAAATTGCTCAATGGGAATGGCGGGCGCTATTCATTTGTTTATCACTCTCACCATTAGGTGAATCGTCATCTACATCCATATCACATATCCTGTGAATTGGGGTATCGGAATTTCCATTACTGTTTGTGGCATCCAAAAGTGGTGATAATTTTTCTGCTTCACTGTCATCATCTTGATTCTGCCCCTACAGAAAAAATTACAAAATTGAGTTTTCAAAATACTGCATTGATTCATTTGTAAAATGTTTTTATGTTATACCTCAAAGTGTGATGCGGGTTGCTTTTCATTGACCAACCTTAGAGTAACTCCTGTTCTGAAACTTGATTTATCTCTAGAATGACTGGTGGATTTACTCCTAGCAGTGGGTGACCGACTGTGAAGATCTTTTTGTGAGCCAGAGTTTTCTCCCTTGGCTAAAAGTACAGACATTCGAAATTCTGGAGTAGGGCAAGGAGTGCTGCCACTTCTTGGCAGTGTATCTCCATTCTTTGATAAACTATGTTTTGAAACTGAATTACGCTCTGTAGCTCTGCAAGAATAAATAATCTTGAAGAGAATCGAAATAAAGGTGACTTCAGAGTAATGGCAGTGGAAAATCAGTGATAAGCTTTTTGCTAGGAATTGGTCTGTTTTTGCTCAATTTACCTATTGAGAATTTCAGCAGCTTGAGTAGCACTTGCAGTATCTGTGTCTGGAGTGTCAGGAGATTCTGGATTAAAAATGATTGCCCTTGGAGTGTAAGGTCCATTTAGAGCTTCAATCAAAGACACAGTCTCATAGCCGGCAGGAATATTCTCACAACTCCCCTGAAATCAGTGATTTCCTGTCAAGTTGATGTTCATACTCAGACAATCTTACTGGACTTGATATTCTTACATCTGGCAAAGGTGGACTACTGATCATGGAACCAGTGGCCTTCTGCAGAGCTTTGATCTGAAGAAGGGCTCTGAATGGAGATCGGCAAATCGGGCAGTTATTGGCTTGGTATCGCAAGGAATCTGCACAGCCATTGCACAAACAAAGATGTCTACAAGGAAGAATCAACGTGTCCCGGACATCGCACATACATATTACACATTCTGCACCGTTGTCCTCGGCATCTTCGTCGCTTCCTTGCTGCTGTAAAGAAGATTTCAGAGCCAATTACAAATATGAATAAATATGCAAACACACGATCATAAAGATTACCTTTATATTTTCAGTATTTTTGTTTTCAATTCCATAAATTTCCTGGAGAAGATAACACAAGCCATCGACATATAACTTTTGTTTGAGTGCCTTCAGAACATATGATCCATCGGAGTGTTTCTCAACTATAGCAATTGTTGTATGCGATTGTTTTGGTTCATCTGAACCTTCCTCTGCCACACAATGAATTGCAATAGGGATGACCTACAAAAATATTGTGCATGATTTATTTATCTGAAGAAAGAGCAGAAAATAGATGTTACTTACTTCACGGTCACTATTGTAGGATAGATCTTCTTCATTAAACAAAGTGGGGTCAAAAACATGAGATGTTTGACTGAATAGCTGGTTAGCACCTTTCTTATAGTAATAAGTTTCTGAGTTTGTTGAAGGATCTTTTGGAACATAACTATAATCGCAAAACATTTAGAAGTAGGTAATGTTAGATACATGAAGATGTGTTATTGACATTTCTAAAAAATAAGATTTTCTTACGTTACTCCTTTTGCTGTGATGTCTTCTGTGCATGAGTAGTATATTGTTATGGCACATCTTACATCGCAGTCAAAAATGAACTCAATATTGAAGAGGGTTGGTTTTTTTTCTGCGTCTGCATCCCCAAAATTTTTAATACCAGCTTGTTGAGTTGGAGAAGATTTATCTACATTCCGAATCAGCCTAAGAGATTCTTTTCTGATATTTACCAAACTCTTCAATGTTTTGGTTGGATCATTTGTTTGCGGCGGTGGGTAAGGAAACTAGAAATATTACAAGAGGGTATAATAATTCAATTGGTCAACATGGTTCGACACACAGCGATGAAGAGGGTAACTCACTGGGGTTGGTCGACCTCCCAAGAAATTCAAATCAGAATTCTCTCCAAAGAGATAGGCTTCTGGTTGTGGAGTGTCAAATCTTTCACCCCCCATGATGAAGTGGCTACCAAAATATGTCCCTAAAGTGAATTTGAGGAGGATTCAACATTGATTATCGAGTTGAATTGGAAGATAATATAAGATTCAAGTGCATGATGATTCAAGGTAAGCAATCACATAGTTACTGAAGAGGCAGAGTGATCAAGTGATGAATGAAAATGTGAAGGTACTCATGGCAAAAAAATTGCAACAAAGAGAAATCACTCACCCGAGCGAGGCGGATATTTGTATGCATGGTTCGAAACAATGTCAACTTCCTCAACACCCGCATTTTGTCGACTTGTCAATGATCCCATTCCAGTAATTCGCAGATGCTGCTGCGAGCGGATTTGACGTTAGTATGTTTTTCAACTGATAAGCACTGTTTTTATTCCATCACTGTGACCCAGCATCATTGTGAAAAATCTTGAAAACGTCAGAAGGAGACGAGGACCAACACCAACGAGGACAGACGAGGAAGACTCTCCACCTCCAGCAGACGCATAGAGAGGGCATGATCATCACATATGTTGGCCACGAAGTATCTAATTCAAGAAAGATCAAGTAGTACAAAATTATAAAGTAGTGTCGTTGAAAAGACCTCGATGTAAAGTGTTAAAATCTCAGAGAATGTTGAAATCGAAGAGAATTCAAAATTATTGCAATCTCAGACAGGTGATTTCCCCAATTGAATTCCTGAGATTCCTGATCCTTGGCAAATTAGAGGTCGGAGTTGGAGCCTCCAAGTTGGAGCATCACAAGCAGACGACTTCAGTCAACTATAGAACTGAGTGCGAACTCTACGTTCGAAATGTGCAATCAATGGCACAAGGCCTTGCAGCTTGCAGCTCGTCTCGTAGCTTTCAGATTTAGTCTGGCCGAAGTGTTTTGATTGAACGGATGTGTCGTGCCGATTGAACAATTACAAACATTTGGAATTTCATTTCGAAATGTGTTGTGCCCAGTGAGTATACTCTGTGAATGCAGTGAAAGTTGCAGGTCTTGTGAAGGCACACAGTTTGATCAAGCGAATAATCAAAATATTGTGATGTCGCATGCAGAAAGTCAGCTGCAGCAGCATCACAATGAGCGCGGATCTGCGTTATCTGCGTATAATAGCTGCAGCTGGTACGAAAAAAAACTAACTCGTTCCCGAGCTGCAGCCATGATGTAGCTTATAATAGTGCTATACGAACGGCTCGGTAAAAGTGCGACGTATTAGCACACCTCCACGTTTTCTCTGCAAGCATTTATATTACACAGCACATCATAGCTCTTCAAGTCATTTCAAAAGTGTTTGATTTATTATGCTGATGAATTGCTGCCCACGCGCGAGCCCTCGTCCCTCGTTGCTGCAGCTCCTACAACATCAGTGGTGCGCGCCAAACGCATTTTAGCTCCATGGTAAGCTTTATTTTGTCTATTCCTTTCAATAGGGGCGCTCTTTTTTGCCCATTTTGTGTACAGAATCGCAATCTGAAAAGAGCAACCATCTTTTGCCTCGGTAATGCAGCTTTCACTTTGGCAGCCGCTCGTGCACTCATCGGTATTGCATCCACGAGACCTCTTTATACATATATATATATATATCTCAGAATCGACCTTACACGCTAATAACAATTGTTTTGTTCTCAATGTCTGGGACGTTTTCTGTACAGTTTCGTCTGCTGTTTCATGACACATCAAAAGCCAGATTGCAAAAATTTGAATCGAGAGTAGATTCATCGTGATAGCAAAAAATTACGTGTGGTCTGATGCACTCATATCGGATCGTCAGCTGTGCAATAGCGCATCAATTCATCTATCGCGCGTGTGATGAAGGTTGTTTCTGAGCCATTCTGAGCTATATGCTATATCAGGCCTCGGGCTATTACCACTATCCAGATCCACGAAACCTTCTGTAGATATTTCCTTTCAAAAGTAATTGAATACTTAAATCTGCAAAACTCTTTCGCGTTTCTTATTAATCTTCATGAGTCGAAAATCACAGTGAATTACAGTGAAAAATGAATACAGTAAGAGATGCTCAAGATTGATGATCTAACAAGCAACTAGTAATTTACGAATTGCTTAGTTTGCAGATGTTCTATGCAGTACTAAACATCAATTATATCCGGCTTACCCTCAGACTGCAATAATTTCCAATTTTCTATCCATTTTCTATAGTGACGAGACGCCACTGAGTAACACAAGGAAACAAAGACTGCGTGAACAATGGAGAAAGAATAATTAAGCTAAATCGATTCTTTCAATCAAGTTGAACGAGACGCATGATATAATGACACAACGAATTATATCGATTAAACTGTCGATGACGCGTTTATGATAGAAAATACAGTCAAACTTGTTGAATAGTCTAAAAGAATCGGGCTTTCCGGAATAAAAGCTCAAAGCACGGTCTCGTCAATGGTAGATAACTTTGATTGAATTGTATGTCAAAATTTTATTCTTTGACTAAGATCAAGTTGGTTTTCACGGTCCAGTCACATAAAATCGATATCTAATACGGCATCTGACCCAGAAGAGTATTCATCCAGAAACTTTCTGTGTATCACACAGAAGAAGAATAATTCTTTATAAAAAATATCTTGCACTTGTATAAGTGGATACAATGAATTACACAGCAGATAGTTGAACCTTGCTATACCACTTATTCATGTAATCTTTGTGATGCGCTATTTTGAATCCGCATTACTGCGATAAACATGCGGGTGTCTGCATACAGTTCATATCACTATGATATATAAGCAAATGTTCATGTATCATCAGTCAGAATGACTAAATCGACAAAAGATATATCTCCGGATTGTTGGTTTATTATAGTGAAAAAATAGAAAGGTTTCAATCATCACGTGTGATCTTATTTGTCAATGTCACTTCGTAACCCAGTTTTGTCTGCATTTTCCAAGATGAAAAATCAAAGGAAATGTATAATCTACAGTTGAAGTTAGTCCGATGTCCGATGATGGGTGTTTAGAGTGTGGACTCTTTTCTAACAATTTTTTATTGTTTAAGATTGGACCCTGTCAATGATTGCACATCTCATCTGAGTAATTCCGTGGAAACTTTGAAATAATAAGTGCCACCCATAGAGGTATTACAGATATCCAAACCCTTGAAACGCTTGAGAGTCAAATCATACGAGTCATTTCCGGCGTATTTTTTGGTGCTCTTTCCGACGCAATCAGTTTCCTTCTGACCCAGGGTTACCCAAAAAAATTATCATCATAGCAGGAGTCAAAATGTCGCAGCCTTGTGTTATGTGACTTTTCATTTTTTCGGCTTTTGCGAGTGTACGGTCTGCGCTGCGTCAGGGTTCGTTTGGGATTCAGGCGGGCTAAAATAAATCAAATTTCATATCATTTAGCATCAATTCCCACGGTCGCAAAAAACAATACATAGACCGATTTTAGGGTGCACGACAAGCACATACATGTTGCACAGTTTTGCCCAAAATTTTATTGACTTGGTTTCCTTTTATAAAAGAGTTTTGCATCATTCCAGATTCCAGGCCTTTCGATCCGCGACAATATTTTCTCAAAGTTCATCGCCAGGCACAACTTCTCCGTACCCAAATTAAAAAAAAAGTTGACTTCCACACTTCGCGGGGTACTTTTTCGCAAAAATCTGCTTTCGGTGAATTTTTTTGACCAGTTCCGTGTCAAACTAGTGTGACCAAAGAGATTATACATCTCTTTGAGTGTGACCCTTGAACTCAAGTGTATATACAGAGGTCTTTGCCAACTACTTTCCAGGCATCAGATAGCCGAATCAAATAAATGCCAAAACCTCAAGACTGTATTAGCTTGAACCGTTTGGCTATAAAATCAATTTTAATGACCATATGTCAAGATTTTCCATTTAATGCTCAAAATGGTGAAGTTTTGTATTATGCTGCTGCGTTACCCGTGTTATCCTTATGGTACCGATGAGTGAACATCTTTATATTCGTATGTGAAAGAAAATTCGTACTTTATCTGTTTGAAAAATCTTAAAAACACATCTTAGAAACCTTCGCAAGTGAGATTTGAAGTCGACACATCGTGGACCCCCAAATATTTCCGCCTAACTATACTCATCCGAATTACATTAACTGTTCGGTTTTTCAAAATTGTTCCAAGGGCATCTATTATTTAAATTCGCTAGAAGGTCGGTCGACACAAGCTTGGTACAGTTTTGAAATTTATTATTTAAAATAAGCTATACAAGAGAATCTCTACTCTGCACTCTGGTTTCAAGTATAATTACTGACAGTAGTTCTCATTACTGCTTCATCGTCATCCTCTCAGACGTGATCCTTAAGTATTCAATTAATCAATTAGTAACACTAAAAATTGCAAATCCCAAATGACGTCACCCAAGGCACGACATCGATAAATTCTGTGTTTTCTCGCCCACGGAACGAGGTAATCTCGCGTGTAACGGATTATCTCAATGCGTGTGTCTCTCTTCACTTTTTAGCTCCGTTTACAACGTCATACATGTAATGAGTGAACGAGAGGAGCAATAACAGAGATCAGGAAGAGGCGGAGATGTGATACTCGCCGCGGGTAAATCATTGAGAGTGGGTTTTTACATGTATGCGATGTTTCTGTGCTTTCAGGCTCTACGTATGATGTCAGCAATAGTGCCAGGCACGCACAGCGAACACAACGATAGCAGTGGACAGATAACAGCCAATGCAGTAACAGACCATTCGGAGGACAAGCAAAAGCTTCAGCAAGATTTGCTAGCAGCAGCGAAACAGTGTCACGTCCGATTCGGCGGTAAAGCTGAACTTGCTACAGAATCGGACTCGTGCGTCAATCAACTTTGCTACGCCTTTGAAAAGATTTTTAGTCACGGACTGAAGGCTAATAAGACGTCCGAAAAGTCTGGATCGGCACTCAGGTGAGGGCCTGATGGTGATTGTTTTTACGTTGCGAGTTGATTGAGCAAGTTGAAAATTAAGTCTAACTGAATTTGTTCTTGTCTCGTTACGTCTATTCTAATATCCCAAGAGTCATTTGAATCGCGACTCTTGGAGCTCTTAAATGCCCGTTGCTATTCACTCAAAACCGATCTTATCATGGTTTCAACGTAGATTTGATGGTAACTTTACCTTGTAATGCGTTATTCAAATGTCACATCCGGAAAATTGTTTCATTGTTTTTGAATATCGTTCCAATCTCCTCATACGCTCAAGTGAATCAACGCGCGTGACATCGTCCATGTTATATATCGTGCCTCATGGACCTAAGTAGATGAACTCGGGTACCCTAATGTGTAAAATGACTATTCTTAAAATAAAAAAGAAAGCAAAAGTGTTCGCAAAATCCCGAGTGAGTAATTTTAAAATTATAATTGACGTCTGCGATTAGATTGTGCATTCATCGTGCCAAAACTTTAGTCGACAATCATACTAATTCGACGCGATCTTCATTTTTTGTGGATCTTTTTTTATCTGTGTTATCACCTATGTGGTGCGGTATTTGCGTGCACAGCATCTGAGACGACAAATTAATTAGGCAGACGAGCCAAAATATAACTCAACACAATTAGTGCCAAAATGTACTTCATAGTCATTTTCCATGTAAACAATCTTTAATTGATATCCGATTCCGAAATGATTCCCTCTCGCCGCGATGCAGTATGAATTTTTTTCTTCAGTTTTTGACCCGATCAGTGATGTGTACGCTGCCGGTCAACATTTCAGGACAACCAGAAATTTTTTTCTCTAATCTTATCAAATGTTAGGCTCTACTTGACCGGAAAAGACTTTATCAGGGCTTACTTTTAAGGTTCTTTTCATGTACTTTACGATAACATTATTTATTCTCATCTACACCATTTTTTCGATGTCAGCTTGAAAAAATGTTTATTTCAACAATTTTTGAGAGAATCTGCTGGCTATACCGTACATCAGAGGTACATACATCAATTGTTTGATAATAGAGAACTTCTAAAACGTGGAAGTACAAGTCTAGAGCTTCAAAATCAGTTTTCAAAGATCCTCTACGCTATTTCTAGTCCAAACTATGACATTTCATCTGAGTAGAGTTTTTTTTGCAAAAGTGGCACTTGAGATCAAGAAAGGCGGAAAAATGCGTCCAACGAGAAACATAATCTTCGTCCCCGGTATCTATCCTGTAGTGAAAGAGAAACCATTGGGACATGCCCCAATAGTGAAGTTCTTCGTCATTCTTACATAAGGGTGCCATTTTTTGAGGAAAAGTCTCCTCAGTGAAACTGTCATCGCTCGGACTAGGAGTAGTTCAGAGGGACCTTAAAAGTGGATTTTGAAGCCCATTCTCTCAAAAATTGTCATAATTGACACTTTTTCAAGCCGACCTTGGAAAGATCTCAATTTCATGCAACCCTCAGAATGAGCCCTGATGAAGTCCTTTTCGTTCAAGTAGAACCGAGATGTTCAATTCTCAAGATTGAGAAAATATTTCTGGTCATCCTGAAACTTTCGACCGTCAGTAGGTGTTGCCCAAAACACAAGACAAAGTAATACGCAAATAGTATGATTAATTTATCATTATTTTCATCCAATGGACGGTATGCGTGTTACTTATTTTATGCAGATGATATTTGATCGATTTTCAAGTATAGTTGTAATATAATGCAGAACAGGAGCCACGCGATTAAAATGTTGTTCGGGTGTACACTTTCATTGAAATTGAATCACTTACTTCGAGCGTTCGTGCCCACAAAATGGAAGTAAGTTTTCTAAGCTGCCTTCATAACTAGTGGTGATACAATTTTCTTAATCAGTTTTGTAGTATACTTGAACTTGCGAGTGTATGACATCATGAGATTCTCGAGACAGAAAAATCCTAACTCTTGAATGCCGACAATCATCTCGACAATCATCTAAGTGCTCCCTTGACGTAACTAGACCGTCTATTCAATTATACAACTAAAAAACTTCACATTCAAAACGATGCGTAACTCGCTATATAGCAACAGCAAACCATTAATCGTCAACCCAATATCTATACATACGTCTTGATAGTATGATGGTGATTACTGAGTTTAATGAATCTGTTTCTCAGACAGGTGTCGGAGCTGGTAAAATCGGCAGCAGCTGCAGCCAGCACAGGATCAAGTAATAGAGTTCCAGAAGTGGGACCATTTTGGCCATTTGTAAGAGATCAACTCACGTGGCACGAACAGGAGCGATTTCAAGTGCTACGCAAGGTATACAGCGATCAGGGCCGTGGACGAGCTTGGCTCAGGGCAGCCTTGAACGAACGCTCACTTGAGAGACACCTTCACGCCCTCGTCGCCCCGGTTCAGGCACTCGAAGCTCATTACCACGATTGGGCATTTCTGCGCGACCAGGACAGATCCGCTCTTTTGCCTAACGTTGCTGCTGGTATGTGTCTCTCTTTACTTGACCTTTTGGTTCATGAAACGACTCTCGAGATCATGAGCTATATTTCCAGTACGTACAATAACAATTTATCAGATCACTATTTTCTGTAGATGGATTAGAAAACGATGGGAAATTTCCCTGTTCCAACTACTGTTCAAAGAGTGTTTTCTCCTCCACTATATGATAGCAGTCGATTTCAATTCTCAGTGTGTCTGTACGAGTGAACGCTCCATTGCAAAAGTATTAGACCAGAACCACGCATCTAACGGTCGATGCGTGGTTCTGGTCTAATATTTTTATCGACGAGACTCAATGCTTAAACTCTATTTGTATTATGATCGAAAATCTAGTCAAGTTCTTACTCCAAACTCTTTTCTTTCTGTATCACAGGCCTGACAACTATACTCTTCGCCATCAGAATAGACAACGAGGAACTGAACGATTCGTCAGAAGAGAATCGATTTTCTCGTTGCAAGAACACACATTCTGAGCCCATAATTAATTCAGAGCTTCCAGGTGACTAATTTTTTGCCTCTTCTTTTAACATGCCAAGTGTGATGATTACATTTATAAGCTCATGGACAATTTGATTTTACAGAACCATCGCCATCCTCTCGTAAAGCCAGGAAGAAGGTGCAAACTCACATAATATCATTTGACGATGATGAGCCGACGTCTGTCGGCACGTCCAGCATGAAGGTCCCCGTCAATTTTTCAAGTGCCCCTCCAACCTGCCCTAATTCCCTCAGCCCAGAATCTGCTGTAAGAGATGTGTCGCCCGCTCCGTCAACGTCACCAGCTTCAGCGTCTCCGCGACCCCTTTCCGCTACCGACGATGTTGTGTTGGATGTTCAACCAATCGGATGGAGTGAAAGGTGTGTGGATTTTGCCCTTCTTTGCTCATTCATTACCCGAAATGAAGCGCCTAATTTGAAATTTATTTTCTCACTCTCGCAATCTGATCTTCAATTAGTAGGGAAACGTGCGAGGACGAAAGACTTCTCACTCCGCTCACCGATAACGAGAACATGGGTGGCTTGGTTCCAGTTTCACCCTTGGATAATGCTCTTGACGATATGATGGTCAGTCTTACTAGCTACCTCGAGGTACGTTCATGAGCCATTTAGTCACAGTTGAAGTTGGTCATGGATCAAATATGCATGTGTCAGTGCTTAATTTTATTCATGTTATTTGCAACAATTAAAGGATGACGAGCCGGCTGAAGCTGCGGTCGAGGCAACAGAGCCGCTCGACAGCGTAACTTCCGATGCCGATACACTAGATGCTGAAGGTCTGCGCTTGAGACTTGTCACTCTCAATGAAACGTTGGAACAAGCTCGCGAGGATGCTATCACTAGCAAACTTCAGCTAGCTCGCTTCCAACGACAGCATCAGAATTATTTGGAGAAACACGAGTTGCAGATTCAGACCCTCAACAGGTGAGAACCTAACTAAATTATAACAATGTATATTGGGAAGTGTTGTTGATTGAATCTGTACTTCAGAGAAAATGAGCTGTTGCGACAACAGCTCAGAAAATACGTAACTGCAGTACAAATGTTGAAGAAAGATTCGGATTTGAATAATCACAGTGGGGAGGAATCGCCAGATTATCATAGAGAGTCCGAGCAGTACCAGAGTAAATTAGTGCAAGTTGCCGAAATGCATGCCGAGCTAATGGAATTCAACGCCAGGTTGACAATGCAGTTGACTAACAAGTAAGCACATGATTCTTGTTGGGAAGTTGTCCATACTCCTTTGCGCCTCAAATTTATAATTATCATCGTTATCCCAACAGAGACAGATTAGTAAAATTATTACGGGCAGAGTTGGAATGTCTTCGTGGGCCAATTAATGAAGAAGATCTGCCGTCAGAAGCGCCGTGCTTTATTCATATATGGATACCGTCTGCGTTTTTGACAGGACAGCCGTCAGACATTCATCATGTTTATCAAGTGAGGAACTTTTGACGATAAATTAATAAATCATTGGTTCACACTGACAACTAACGCTTCCTCTCACTTTCAGATATACGTCCGAATAAGAGATACCGAATGGAATATATACAGGAGATACGCACAATTTTACTCGCTATTCAAAGAACTCAAGAAACACGATTCAATAGTGGCTTCTTTTGAATTTCCACCCAAAAAAACCATCGGGAATAAGGTGAGAAGCACTTGAAAGATTTGTTGATTTTATGAGGATCTAGCACTTTGACTAATACACGTCTTGATCACTATTGAAGGATGCGAAATTTGTGGATGAACGGAGGCAAAAATTGCAGCAATGGCTGAGACAGATAGTGAATAGGCTTTCGCACTGTTCACCAGTGTTTTCGTCCCGGCCATGCAAACAAACTTTGATCTCCTTGATGCCTTTCTTTGGGTAAGAAGCTCAGTGACATTTAAATCATATTCTTTGAAAAGATGAAATATTAATAATGGCAATGAAAACTTTCAGCGATTTCCCAAGTAACGAAGGAAATAGTAGGAATAATCCCTCTAGGAACGCGTTTTCGGCGTCGCCACAATATATGGGATTATAGATTATTTGTTGTAAAAAGCTGTGTAAATATTCGAAGAATTGTGGAACCGATATTTGTATTATTCAAGTGTTGATGTAAATATATAGTGCTCAAGTCGAGGAAGATGATTCAAAATTGAAAACAGAATAGAAGCATCTTCCTTAAGAAGTCTTTTAAAAATTTTTTTATTTTTTTATCATTACTGTGGTGTGTTCATACAAAATGAAATAATTGGATTGATGGTATTTTAATATTTGTGATTTAGGTCATACATTGTGAGATTTCCAAATGTCTTGAGTGCAATGACGTTCAAATAAGCGACACTATGTGTCAACATATAGTATTATAATTGGTAACTTTGGAAATATCTTGTTTGGAATTCTCAGAGTTCGAATGTAGAAAAGAATAATTAAAAGCTGGACTTTTTATAACAAGTGTCTCTCTCTACGTTATTCGAACCAATACCTCCATAGCTCTTTTCTGTCAAAACAGAGACTATTCCGTACTATGAGGTAAATTGGATTTTTTAAATTCTTATATGATTTTAAACAAAAACAATCCGTGACGGGAGCATAATTTACAACATCAGTAGATATGAACACGTGTGAATGACAGTCATGCTCTCTACACGTGTTCATATCTACTTTGTGATTGGGCTTTTAGCTTGTAAATTATTGAATAAATAAAAAAATAATAGTAATTTGACAGTATATCCTAAGTGACTCAAATCAACGCGATCTAAAAAAAGACCTAAAGGAGAGGAGTTTGATCATTATTGAGATTTGGCCGTATCTCCTTCAACGTGCCTCCAACATTACTAAAACACTGTGCGCTAAATAGTTTTAAACTACTGACGCGCCGTTAGCTTTCTATAGTAGATGCTCTAGAGTGGCGGTGACAACACAGAGGCATGTGATCCAGTACTATGGCATCCTTGTGGAGGCACAATTTCAGTTGGTGACATTCCAATCAAAGTCGGTTCATCCGAACATACTACAATAATTTGCTCATCACAACCACTGTGCAAGCAACGGTCCATTGGCAAACCATTCCAGAATCGCTTAGGAATGTTGGAAAGAGTCCGCTTAGTTATCCCAATTGAATTTTACAACTTTCACTCGTCACGCTGAGAATTCTCTACTTAGTGGTTCAATGACATCGAAATTCACGAAGAATGTAAGAACCGCATTCATCTTCACGGATTCTTACAACATTCATATTTCTACTCATAACTGGACTCGAACATCCGTTTTCTGAATGTTGTCAGATGCAGTAGTAACTTTGGCATGGCGTCAATGAAATCAAGAACATTGTCCCTTACCACCAATCAGATCGTAAATTGATGAAATTTCTTTTCAAAGGTATTTCATGCATGAGGCTTACAAAGTAATGAGTGTTTTTATTATTTATTTTTTCATTCTGTTTATTCAAGGCGACTCCACAGTAATGTAAAAAAGTACACTTCATCTCATTCACAAGTACGGTTAGATAGAAAATAATAGTTTGTTTGAATAATTCATCGAGAACAAACAGATATAAAGTGATGTCCACATAATATATGCAACTAATCCTCAAGTAACAGCTGCGCGTCAGTAAAAAAAGGTATACAGGGCGAATCCATTATGTAAAAAGATTCCTCAAGATCAGTGAGATCATGGATAGTCGGTTATTGGTCAACTGAACATCAAGGGATAGCCAACAGGCACATTTTCCTTAAAATTATACATTTATCGAATTGGCGGAGTAACGAGGATCCCTTTTAATTTACGACTCTTTACTTCTTTATCCATTTCTCTTTTCTCCCGTCGATCTTTTTTTTATATTAGAATCACCACTATGATGACACAAAGAGTCCTCTCCTGAACGTGAGTCAATTTCGGTTCTGTAAATACTACAACAATATAACTGCAGCTGGGAGTGATATCATAATATTATTTTGGCGTTCGGATTGCCTCGTAATTTACTTTTTACAATAGGTTTTACGACTCGGCGAATTAACTCTAACTTATTTCCAGGGCTCATAGGGCTCTAGCTATCCATAGGCTCACTAAAGTAGCTCTCAAGTTCACAACTGCAGCGAAAGATTGGGAAAATTTACAATCTTTCGTCCTGTTAGGCGAACGAATATTAGTCGTCAAAGACAAATCATTCCAATCCACTTGACGTAAACGTGCCAGGTCTTGAAGTATCCCAAGATGAGACAATCCTTCCACATGCACAATATTTTGTAATCGAGTTTGACACAGTCATCAAGCTCTAGAATCCAATCAATATTTTGGTAATTGACGATAAGTATTTTGCTCTTCTGAAACCTGCTCAGATTTTTTACTTTTTCATTCCACGATATGTCGAGAGTATACCGAAACTGTGAACACTTGAATGTAGGTCAACATTTTACAACATTCTATACCTACTTGCAACTAGGTACTTTTGAATCGTGATAGACTACTTTTCGAACAAAATTTTTCACGAGATTCTTTTATTTGTGATGTAAACGTTCACCCAACAAAAGTACAAGGCAGTCTCACCACATCCAAATAATTTTTTCTCGAATCTACAAAAAATGATGCTTGCATTTTCTAGTCTTGCGTCAACGCGGAAGTCAACTCATCTAGTCTTTCAGTCCCATCGGCATTCAATCAAACTATCAAACTACTGATTTCACATTCCTTCGATAGAGGTATTTTCGCGAACTTTTCATTTCAAAAAATAACGACATAAAGATGCTCTAGACAAGGTCTATTCAGTTTTTGTGGTAGATTTAGATATAACGGGGCGTCAGGTGCAGCACAGCAACATGTTCTTAGAAATTACGGGAGCAATTTTTACGTCAGTTTGACCATGATCCTTCAAAACAAAGCTCGAATACTTTCCTATTGGCCAAAACGGCAGCACATTGTACAGAACGCCCGAACATTGAAAATCAATGGTCCCGACATAAAACTTTACAAAAATACCAAAATCGCGTCGCATTCTACGCAACAGGGAACTTCGTTCACTCTTTCACCTGGGATAACTTAAACAAAGGCGTAAAGAACTTGAATTAAATATTGACATTTGTTATGCAACAAATAAAAGAAGTGAGATTCTTTGTCACAATATCGCTCGGTCTTTATGAAAACTGAACTTGATTTTTTGAAACTAGAAACTCAAGATCGTTCAAAACTCATCAATTCAAGAATTCTTGAAGAAAAACATTGATTCTGCTCTCGACATTCGCCCATTTCAACAAAATACATTCTAGAAGAATTACAGTTGTAATAAAGTGAGTCATATCACAATCCACCTGTGAAGAGAGAACGAAAATCCAAAAAAAAATCTGTAATGCAAGAGGGGTTTCCATATAAATAACGGTTGAAATCACACACCACTTTATAAAGAATACATTCCCCAACACAGTTTTGAATTTTTTATCTATGTACCTCGTGCCACAATGAAGGCAGTCGAGTACAGAATTTACTAGTGTGATCTTTCCGAATGATTACCAACAAAATGCGAAGAAGTTGTTAGTCCATCTCTCCAAATTCAATGCATAGAATTTAAAGATCTTTAGAAAATCTTGGGGGAAACTGTGCGATGGAAGAATTGATCATCTAGTCGCCGTTCATTGGTGCAATCGAATGCGATCTCTGGGATAATGAAGATCCGGATTAGAATCAAAATTTATTCCATCTGACAAATTGATTGTAGTGCAGACAATAAAGTGGACTTCCGTGCAGTACGCGATTCTATGCGTCTTCTCCAAAATGTAACCCTTTGGGATACTCGCATTTTCAGATGAATAAATACAAAAGAGAGCAAAGATCAGAGCCAGGTACTCGAGTGATTACATTTTTTCAGAGTTAGATATTCATTAGTTTGAAGTAAATCATTTTATGGACTTATTCTTAGTCTACAGATATTTTTGCTCCACCAATGGAGGAAAACTGTGTAATTGTTGGCTCAAAAGTTTAACGGATCAGTAGGTTTCAGACACAATAAAATGAACCATCAACAAAATTTATACAGCAGAAATATTCTTATTCGGTTCTATCTGACGAGTCCGTTTCGCTATGATATCTACGAATTACTTGCGAAGAACTTGAAAATGTTGCCAAACCAGATTGAATGGCGCGGCAGCCTACACATCTTATACGAATGAACTTTTGCACTGCAGGTCGGACTGATTTTATCAGTATATCGTACCTCATGGACAGCGTAGAAGTACGACAAAATAAAATGAATTATTGATGGAAAATATGAGACCATTCAAATCGTTAGATATACTTCAAGTCTATTGCATATCAACGACTTTCAATCATTGCTTCGACAGTATTTGTGGATAATTAAAATATTATACTGATGAAAATATACAGATGTATCCTGTCCATCAGCTATAAGTGTCGTATCAAAGTTATATAATGCGTTACAATCTTAAGTAGTCCTTTTCTGTAAAAATAGCTTTGATTCTCGTCGTTCTGTTACAAGGGAAAGAAATGGAGTTTCAATTATTCAAGAGCCATTATTTCAGTAAGTTTTGATCATCTGAAAATAAGGAATTTTATGTGAAAAAATGCAATTGTATTTGCTGTTTGAGTCCTACTTTGCAGAATAATCATGATTGATTTCCCGAGCTAAAGTACATGAACATCAAATCACGCCTTACAATCCGAACTCTCTCGTTGTGGAACGTGAACCTTTGAATGCACACTCCCAAAAGGTCTCCCTTTCATTGTTTTGAAATGTTTTCTCGCGTCTTTTTATCTAAAGACTAATAAGCATCCAAGAGCTCCCTCTTGTAAAAGATCACTTTGTTCTCTAACTGCGAGATAGAAACTCAAGCCTGCGGCCACTCAACCTCCCATGTCTGTCATCTGAATTGTCTATATAGATAAATATATATTGATATTGTCAAGTCGTTTACCACGTACTTTATTTCCGCTTCTTTCACACATCATACGTGTGCAATGATTTTTATCTCCATCTTTATCATATGTCCAACATGTAGTAATTCATGTTCATCATTTGAAAACTATTTATTTCACATGGAACATGAATTTTTTTCAAAGATGATCAGATTACCCCATTCCAAAAAGGGCTCAACTTCAATTACACTCTTTCTTAAGGATCATATATGCATACTTTCGTCACTCATTTGATCAAGAGATTTTTAGATAAGAAAATAACTGATCACTTGTAGCAAAGGGGACGTTCTTTCAACGATTCAGTCGTCCTATTTCCCATTTAGCGAAGTTTTTTTTGTTCTTATTTATACCGACGCAAACACTAGTTTCATCTACCAAGGATCAAGTTAATTACTCCCGTTTCGGTGGAACAACGAATCGGACTAATTGTTACAAAAAAGCACAGGGAAATCATGGGTATGACGGTAGAGATTACGTTAACGTAAAAAAGATCTAACAGTTATTCGTGAAAGTATAAAATGATAATACAGAAATTGTATTAAAACCGTTAAAAAGAAGAGAACTTCTGAAATACGATTGTGCTTTCTTCACAAGCTTATTTTGCAAAGCTAAGTAACGAAGTCGTTCTCTAAAGCTTGCTGAGATCAGAAAGAGTGGACGCATCTTTTTACATATCTGCAACACATTTTATATGATGTTTCTTTTTGAACCTGTAACAGCACTCAAAACATGCTCATTCAGTTCTCTCTTCGCCATAAATCTTTGTAATTGATTTCTTCTTAGGGAAATTCAAGCCGTTCAGGACACTTGTAGCACTTTTAGAATATCCACAATTTCATTAGTCTTGTTTCTTGTAGAACACATGTTTATTCCTAAACGTCGTTTTCCATTTATCACAAATTATTGTTCCTCGTGCTCATCATACTTGCATTGCCTTTCTTTCTTTACTTTACTCTTTAGGGATTAATAATGAAGTTTAAGAGACATCTGAATATTTTGCGACATACCAATGATTTCGTTTTTTTGTCGATGCAAATGTGGCTGCTTCATTACACAATCATTTGGCTCAAGTTCAACAAAAACTTTAGCGACACTGGGAATCAGTTACGTTTTTTGTCGGTAACTTTGTATTGCCCGTTCGATCAAGTTTTTTACAGAAGTTGTATTTTTCTTTTTTTTTTTAGAAGATACTCGCTTCTTAGCTACAGTGCTGAGTAAAGAAAAATATATATATATGTATATGTATATATGTATATCATATTTATACCAGTCGTCAGGTTTGCGTTTTTTTCACTGTGAGGAACAGCCAAGGACTATGGATTCGGTGGAGGCGTCGTTGGCGTCGTATGGGGTGAATTGAGCGCTGGAGTCGTGACGATTGTAGGATTGACCTGCTGTTGCAGGGGAAGGAATGCTGATCCTAAACTTGGCTTCAATTGGAATGATACACAAGGTTTTGAGCAATAGTCAAGTTTACTCAAATCTGCCATTGGCCGCCTGAAATCAAAAGAAGAAAATGTACGACCATATAGGATAATTACTGGAAGAAAAATAAAATCCTCTTATCGCCTAATGGGTCAAAATGTATTCTGTAGTGTATGTTGGTTGAAACGCGTTCGAGAGATTAAAGTCTCTATTGGTTTAGGAAAAAGGTTGCGCGAAAAAAGACAGGCGCAACTTCAAGGCCGCAATTTTACCGATGTTATTCAAAGAATTTACGTGAGTTGAAATCGCTGTTAAGATTGCATTATGGTATGAGGAAAATCAAAATATAATGACAAATATTCAATCTCTATTGCTTTATCGAGATAGTCTAGTGGTTACTAGCAATGCCAGCCATGTGCTTAGAGAAATGAATTTACAATCATCTAGTGGAGACGAATTTGTTAAACTGTAGTATTTTGTTCTTCAACACGAACAAAGTTGCAAATCCATTGAATTCGCAAACCACCGACTTTCAATTTTTCACCAGGACACATTTTTCATTATGAGAAGAAAATTTGTGCCATGATATTTGTTTTCATGAAGCAAGACCTCGAGCAAGACAGTAAGGCTTGACGCAAAAAAAAGTTAGGAAAGTAGTTTTGGTACTATCAATCGTTACAGGGTTCTGTGTCCAGAAGTACTTCGAGTTCACGATCGGTATATTTCGTCCAGGATTGATACTGGTATTTGTGATAGTCTTAGGGCAGAAAGGTATGACGATTCACCGATTGTGTATAAATGATTGGATACATAATGGAGAAATTCAAAGAAAAATCGAATAACCGAATTGAATTTGAGGGGTTTCTAAAAGGGAACATTATGAGAGAGGTCTGGTATTGTCTTTTATTCGGTGCAGCTGAGTTTGCAGCGATCAGAACTAGTTAAAAATCCGATCACGTAGTTCAAAGCATGAATCAAATCACGCCAGCGAGCACGTTAGAGTCTCAGAATCCGCGTTGAAATACTATAAAAATGGATATCAGGAGGAGAAAGATGATCCCAATCCTTTCGTGCGGTTTCAAACGAGAGAGAAACTGCTTACGACTGCAAAATGAACAAGGCAACTAGATGAAAAAAGTATCGATGAATAGGATCACTTCTCCATAGCTTTGGCTACCTCGTTCTTGTATATTATTTCTGTTCAAGAATTTTACTAGCATTTTTGAATAGATTTTTTGTTTTCAAAATACATTGGTGTGGCTTGTAAATTCATGTAACGAAAAAGACGACAAAAAACTCTGCGCAATTGTTATGAAGACGGTGCCCACGGGGAATTTTCTTAACGGATAACGGAGCATAAAATACGGATAAGGGCAGAGCGAGCTAGTCAACTATATGAATCAACTTGGGCCACTGCTTATCTTTGCTGTACTATGCCATCGTGGACTATTACTCTACACATTCAAAGTCTTGATTATACAAGCCAATAACTCGTGGACAAATTCAGCAATCTCCGAAAATTGAAACAGCTGCTATCAGACAAAGTAAAAAAACACCAAATTTCCCCTACTTGGCGATACTACTGCCCAGGCATCAAGTTCCCAACACTAACGAAAATATGTGATCAGGTGCAGGAAATTAGATGGCAAACGATGAATGATCAATTCGAACACGACTACGAAAACATTCTAGGTCGTCACTAACTCTTGAAAATATATCTGTCTATGCTATTAGATGTTGGAAAAATTCGAAGGGAATTGAAAGCGGTATTCTTTTGAAGAAAGCAGGTAGTGAAGTGTGTATGTGAATTTGGATCAGTAAAATAAATTGAGATAATCTGTGTAGGAGATGTTCACAATCCAACAGATCAAATCCTTTCTCACATCATAACTTTTCTCAAGTCAGTTAGTCAAGAGTCAAAAATTTGCACTCACTCATAGAAATAATTGACGGCAGCCACGATAATATTATTGTTAAAGGGTAGATAGAAATAATTTCAATGAAGAGCAGGATCAGTACATCTTGATATAAAGGGGTAAAAATAGGTTTGTGTATCGAACTATACTTCTTAATAAACAAAGAGTATCAAAAAACTGTGCTGCAAAGTACACTTTTACGCACATTGAATCAAAATTAGTACTTTTCGCAATAAGTTCATGAGTTGCTGCTCGTTTCTGAGCGATTGAATTTCGACCCGAGCCACAAGCGAGATGTATCGAGGAAGCGAGGAACCTCAAGAATCGAAATTAAGGGTGCTTTCAGTCACGGCGATCATCCTTGTTTACACTCGAGAAAAAACCGTTCCGATGCAAAACAGACAACTTGCATCGATGCATAGTAAACAATTCAATTTTGAAGTTCAACCACCTGGTTCAAGTTTTTCTAAGATCTTTTTACAAGGTACAAGATATTTCCGCCGTACTAAGCACGTAGAAGGATCTATCCCTACTGCAATTTTAATCCTGATTCTTATGACCAATTTTTCGAGCATTTACATTTTTCGACGTCTATTGCAATCTTGTTGCGGTGAACAGTGAGACCGATTCAACGTATCAACTGACTGACGTATCCAACAAAATTAACTGTACAAATCAAAGGATCGACAATATTCCGGAATTTCATGAAGAATTCTGAAACATCAGCGATGAAAATGTCGGCATTCACAATCCTTCAGAGCGCCTACTCCGTGAATAGCATTAGCAAGATTTTTTGCGTAGCATCGATTTGCTTATCAAGAATTTTGGTTATTATTCGCAGCGAGTGAATGCAAAAGTCTTTCAATACTGACGCTCATCAGATTTAGTGAGCCGAAAGTACGACTAAATCGGCCCGATTAAGCTGAAAATCTGGAAAGCATGCAAATTGCTTGAATTTTGAGTATGCACCCAGAATATTTGCATTCCTGACTAAGATATATTTGTGCGTCAAAACTACATGGGTGAGCAAGTAGGACAGATTTGGGTGGGTCGTTGAGTATTCCAATTCAGTCAAGGATAATCAGAAGAGTAGATACGTACCTGACGTCCTCGACGAATTTCGTGTTCACTTTTTCACATCCGTCGGGAGGTTCTCTCGCAAGGAATCTGTTGATGTGTGGCGATGTACCCAGGCGGCCCTCTTTCTCTTGGTCTGGCGTTGAGCCACGACTTCCTCCTGCAAAAATACACGGAAGGTTGCACTTTTGTGTTGCATCTGGTTTCATCTCCGATGATTCAACTATGAATAACAAGCTCTTTACATCGAGTTGCATCAGCCCATACACTTTAGATTCCACGAATCAGTTCCGGAAAAATTTTCTGACACGGAAGATGCTAATAACTAGTCGTAAAATGACGAGAAAGGCAAAATCATAGAATTGGAAATTTCCGATTTTTCAATTTTTTCTACCAAGTGAAAGCAGATAGAGACTTCATGTCGAAATACATTCCTGGGATCGCCACAGACTAGTGAGAGTTTTTTCAGATTTTTTTTTCAAGTATCTAAGAGAAGTTATCACAAATATCTGCTTCCAGTCATGTCCACATGAATGGACTTAGAGTGAGGGGGTCAAGTTTGAGATAGCAACATCATCGTGTAACGATATTCAATGAAGATTACTCGTCATTCACAAACTGTTCTCGAAGATTTCTCGAAAAATTGGAGTCAGCTAGCGACGTGACCTGCACTATGTCTCTTACAATGGTTGAAAACTAAAATAAAGTCAAATAAATAAGCAAGACACCCTCTTTGAGAAAGTTTTCCAACAATCATGGAAAATATTCTGCTACACATATCAAGGATGATTCAAAACTGCGAGTTCAACAGTCTTAATCCAAACTTATCCTTGTGCAATAAACATCTACAATTACACAGTTCAACTACTGCATGTGATGAATGAAGGATGCATCAATGATCATGACCAAAAGGCTAAGACTAACAAAACGAATGAAGGGTGATAGAGCTTGCTCTATATACAAAAAATAAATCAATAGTCTACAACGAATAATCAAGCAAAATCAAAGTTGTTTGCGTAGAAACAGAAATAAAAATTTTCTGATCAGCTTTTGACCATCTACAGACTGAAGGTGAAAGCAACATTAATAACACCAATGAATTTTTATAGAATTAAATTTGAAACTGAAGCTACACAGATTTTTTCCTGAAGGCCAACCTTGTAACAGTTCGCTGGATGGACGGGATACATCCATAGAACCTGGTATCAATGGAGATTCTGAATTTCTTGATGGGGGGCCTAGGTGGTGAACAAGTACCCACAAGTTTTAGAATTTGAATCACGAATTTTCATCTTTTTATGGCAAACTGTTCAATTAATTACCACATGTTAATAAATGTACAAAATAAGGATAAAAATTTTACCAGAAGAGTAAGAGCTGGAGGGATTGTCAGTAGCTGGTGTCTGGGTGTTGACACTGTTGACACTGCGAGTAGCTCTGAAGAGATCTGCCAAAGGAGCTCGGTGACCCTCAGGGGTCATCTGGTCTCGATATCTTGCATACTGCAAATAAAATGAGATATTGAGTAAATGATCAAGTTATTTCAATTCTGGTATACATACCCTGTCCTCAATCTGATGGTCAGGGTCATTAGAGTTGGATGATGACTTTAGTACTAAGCCTTCGATTTCCTGGTTCAAACCTTCAATGGATGAGCGCATTGGTGGCCTCATTGGTTTGACAGGTATGTTCATAGGACTTGCTTTTGTACTCAGACTGTATTGATTGTCTGTAAAATTGGAAAGGATTAGACTGATGCACTTACAATCCATGATTGAGAGAGAGTTATTTTACTCACTGGCAGATGTTTGAGAAGCAATACTGGGTAGAAGAACTGAATGATCTCCAGGCAGAGCAGCTTGAGGACCACCGGGCATAATGAGACCAAATGCAGCAGTTCTTTCTCTGCTACTGGTTCCCTCCTTGTTGGTGCGTTGCAGCCTGGAGGAGCACACAAAAAGAAGTTGATATTGAGCTTTCTGAAAAAATGGCTGTCAGCAAGGCATTTTGTTTGCTACTCACCGCTGCCTGAAGTACTTTTCAAGCTTTTCATCGGGAATAGTTTGCTCAACAGGGGTATGGCGGCTGTGAGCTTTCCTGGTTTGCTCTCCAGGGCACTCATCGGTCTGCAAAAACAGAAATCGATTCGAGGAGGACTGTGTCATGACAGATCAGATGTTATAACTCACCTGAGTAGCTTTATCTACGAGGAGGCTGGTGTGGAGGTAGTGCGATTCTCTGGGCCACTGTCCTTTGAGGTAGATCGTATCAAGCGAAGCTGTTCTTCTTATGGTCTGTCCGGATGCTCCAAGTCCATCGCTGCATCGGGCGCTCAGTGTCTTGCTCTTGTTTGCAAAGTATCCCGATCCGGGTGAGAGTGGACTGGAGCAACTCGATCGGCTACTACCGGGATGATACAGTGGACCACAGGCAGCCGGGCACGTACCTTTGTACGAAAGCGATCCAGGACTTCGCTGACCCGAGCTCGAATTCTCCGGTGATATTCGAGCTCTCCAGGCGCCGTTCGTCGGCGATATCGCAGCGGTCGGACTGCTGCTATTGCTTTTCCTCTGGGCAACCACTGCCGGCTGCTCCTGTAACAGCTCATTATTATCTTGCTGTTGACCCTGGGGTTGCTGCTGTTGTTGCTGCTGTTGGGAGTTGTTGGTTGTCGTGGATGATGTTGTCTGGGTTCCAGGTTGGGAACCGGATTGCTGCTGTCTGCTCTGACGTAGAAGCGAGCTGACGGGAAGGGTTGCCCTCATGGGGCCTTGCTTTGCCGTCGAGCATGGCGAGCTCTTGCGTACTCGCTGCGACGGCGCGGACATCTTGCCGCGCGCGCGACAGAGAGGCTGATGCTGCTGCTGCTGCTGATGCTCGTACTACACACACTCCACTATATATACGTGCCCCACACTCTCCCTCTCTGTTCCTTTAATATATATTCTATCTATCTACTACGTGATGATGCCCAATAGCGGCTGCATGCGGGCGATGGGTGCGACCGGGTATTAGGTAGGTAGACTCTTCCTGGACACCTTCTGCTCGAACTACACTATTACCTACTACACTATTGCGATGATGATGATGGTGGTGGTGGCGGCGCGGGTCCAGCTCGCGCGCGCGGCCCGTGGCAGAGAGCAGAGAGGAGGAATTTGAGGAAAAAAAGAGGGACGCCTGATGATGCCTGCCTGCTGTCTCTCTATTCGTCGTTTTACTTTAACCGGCTCTGATGTAAGTACAGCAAATCTCTTCAAAACTCACTAATAAAAAATAAATAAAGAACTCGGACACACTTTCCAGAAGATGGCTATACTGTACACCTGGTGCGTCGCGTGATGGGGTAGGCTGCACCAGTGCACACCCCGGGACGCACCACCTCTCGTCTCACGATGAATCGAGCCGAGAGACCAGCCAAGACTGACTGAACTGTTGGCGTATATATTTCGAAGGCCGAGAATACGAGCGAGGGAGAGAGAGAGAGAGAGTCACTTTTCGGAGGAGCGCGAGCCGAGTACAAAGAAAAGCATATATATATATCATGGCTGGGGCATCAGCGCGCGGCGGCTCCCGATATACTGTCACGTGACCGGTCTACCCCCACTATTTGAAACGTATTATATAGTACGTATATATGCGGGTCCCGCTCCATTCACCAACACCGGCTACCTCAGCCACGTGTGTGTGCACGTACTCGCGCGTACGATGAGAGAGAGAGACTCCCCCTTTACCCCACCTCCCACCTAGTTCTGTGAGAACGCGCTTATTCTGCATCGACCTGATATGCTGACGCTATATATATTATGCCACTCGTGCAGCCCTCTTTTTGGCCCTTTTTTTTTTTTTTTTTTTTTTATTTACCCCGGACCCCTGGCTTGATCGTGTTGGGTTCTGATGCCTCTGAGAGGCACACGATCCGGGGATTTTTCTTTGAAATTCCTCCCTCTTGCTTGGCAGGTCCTCTATCACAGTTTATATAATATCTATACTATAAAGAGACCAGTTAGCTAGCAGCAGAGTATGCAACGTGGACGAAGGGGTGGTTATAGTCAGAGGGTGGTATAGTGAGGTATAAGAAGGGGTGGGTGGAGGGGTTATATTACCTTGGCCCTGTGGCTCTCCTGGATACTATATATAGGTATTATAACTCTGAGCGCACGTGTGAGTGGGTGATGGGTGTTAGCTATAGTTTTCGGGGTCGGAATAATACACATACACTCGATTGGTGTACGCGCGGGTGCATCTCTCGTCGTCGCTTTCTTGATGCATCAGCCTCGACCCAAAGTTCCCAGCGAGAGGATTCAATGCCACATGGACACAACTAGTTACTACATACATATATATATATTTATGCTGAGAGTGGGTGACATCCGAGAGCCCTCTCGAGTTATAACACTGTGTGAGACTTCGTAAATCTAGATATTACATTGTGCGGTCTCAAATGCATTTTCACATTTTCACTTCGTGACGATGAGCTTGAAACGAAGATTTGCAAGACTGATGGTATTGCATAGAGATTTCGAGGCAGAATTTATTGAAGGAAAGCTCGAATTGCAATTTGAGCTCAAATTTGAGATTTGTCTCGTTTTGATTTGGCTGTATAACGTTTATAATAATACATAACACGCTCATCGATTCATTCGCATTGCTGAAAGAGTTGTACACAGCGAGATCGCAGAATGAAGCACAACTCGAGCTAGCAATCCGACTCAATGAACGTGCGCCTCGCACACGCATCAATCACTGTACTAGGTGTATATCCACACACTCCCATGCGCAAATTATGAATTGCCTCTTATCAATTTGAGAAATAGCGTGTAGGAAATCTATACTTTTCCAAGTAGTTGATCATAGCGGTATGCCTAAAAAATGATGACTTTGGTAGTGTATTAGATCTTGCCTGATGATAGTAATCACCCGATACATCAATTTGATTCGGAAAACGTATGGTTTAAGACTATTTTGGTAACTCTTGGAGCGCTCGATAACGTGTTTGCCAATTTCTCATTCATTACGAGTGTGTTGTGAAATATTTTTCGTGTAGTTTTTCATTTTGACAACTTCTAAAATTATTCAAGAGTATGAAAGTCATGAACGATCTCATAAAGAGGAAAAAATACGCTGCTAAAAGAGATTAGCAGAATGCTTTCTCTTAGCGAAATAGTCTAAGACGACTACTGAAATTTATTTTAATTTCAAACTCATATTCAATTTTCCCCATTTTCCGATTAATTTCATTCACACCTCATATTATACACATAATGAATGTACAATTCCTTTTTATTTGATTATTTCATCACCATCAAGATAATCTTTATTAATAAAACATTTCTACAAAATCATAAAACTCTCAGTCATATTATAAATTAAATCGATACACAAAATATAATATATCATATAAACTATAAAACTATCGAAATCAAAGATCATTTTATCAACTTTAAATTCACGAATTATTTGCTTCTACAATCATCTCCTTCGGATATTCTGCTATCACCCCTGATTTAATAATGTTTAGTAGATGATTTCTCATAATATCAGGATCCATGCAATATCTTATTAATGATGGATCATTTTTGTAGCAAATTGATATTGCGTAAGCTGTTGCAAACAGACCGCATGAATCGTGGTCTATTTGCTTTTGTACTGATTTGAATATAACATATTTTATGTCTAATTTTGGATATCTTGTTCTTATGAATTCTTTTTCTCTCGAATCCAAATCTTCATATGAGTGCTCATCACAATAAAGGCTGTCATAAATATATAAATATGGTGGTTTATAATGCATACAACGCCAGTGTTGGTATTGATCACTATGAATAATTTGTATATCCTCTTTTGTTGTTCCGGTGATCATTTCCATCAATTTCATCACCACTGTGTTTATTGGGTCAACATTAGGGAAATTTGATTTCAATACATCTAGAAATGCGTTGATTGATTCATCTGATAACCAGGAATGACTTGTTAGAATGTTCTCTTCGATTTCATCCATTTTTATCCAAACTCTTCTTTTTGAGTTTCTCACATCATGATGATCCATTGCTTCATCTACCCTGGAGCTCTTGGCTTCATTTTCATGGAAACTATAGTCCTAATTCGCCCCGCGTTTGGGGGCTTTTTAGGACAGTTTTGGGGGCAAATTAGGACAGCCTTTGAAAATTGAGGTATACTACAATATTCCTCAACTATTATAGCGTCGAGTTTGCTCACCTAAATACGTGGTAGTAACCGTAAATACAGAGGGAAATTCGCCCGCGACCTTTAAATCCTCCTAGAGCGTCAGAAAGCGAGCCATTTTTGTGTCATTTTTGAACATTATTTTATAGTAAGGGGTGGTAAGATGTTTGATCATAAATATTTACTTCTTTTGTGAATTCATTCAAGTAAAAAAGTCACTGGATACCCTCTTGATTATCTCAACCAATCGATTTAGGATGACGAAAAAGTATCAGCTTAGTTTATTAGAAATCGAATGGGTCGGTTTCAGGGGAAGATATGAGGAAAGTATGAATATTGAAAAAAATATTCTTGTATATTTTGATTTATTTTCTCGAGGAAGCTAGTTAGGGCGATTTGGGCTATCTAAACTGAGGTTATTTTAGCAATGTCTGTAATTTGGTCGAGAGGGAATTTTGATACAATTGATTTCAATATGCTCAAAATGAAGTTTTTCTTGAAAATTTTCGTTTTTTCTAAAAATTAAGGTTTGTGGAGATTGAATGGAATTCCGGTATTAACCAATCGATGGATCAAGCCAAAAAAACCATAGCCTAGGTAACCCAAATTGCCGTAAGATCAAGTTAGAAAGAGATAAAAGAAGACAATTTTAGCCAATTTACCTCAAAACACGTCTAAATCAAATTCAATTGGGAGAGGAGAGCAGCCAAATCACTGGTCTCATCTCTGAATGATTCTCTACAACTTGTAGAAAGGCAAAAATCGATAGAGTGGAGTGTAGGAGAGAAAGCGTGGCGGAAAAAAAACAACATACATACACAAACACACACACAGACACATGCAAAGGGACGGACAGATGAGTCCCTGGGGAGGTTTTGAAGGTTTTTAGAAGAGAAAGTGTCATTTACAATCGTCAGATTTTGGCGAGAGGAACAAGATGGTTGAAGCATTTTTGTGATAGGAGGAATTTTGTTGAAGAAAATTAGAGAAAGCAAAAATGAAATTTACTTCAAATTTTTTTATTATGTTGCGATTTCTCTCTACAAGATTACACTTTAGAAGAATTCAGATTATCTATAGTAGGGTTTTTTGTGAAAAATATATCGTCTGGTTGAGGTGAAATTTTAATTTATTTGGTACAAAGCCGAAAAAAATCGAGTTTTTTCTAAAATTTTGGATTTTTCGAGAATAAATTTAATTTTGAGTGTATTAAAACGAATTTTGATAAAATTCGGTATCAACCAATCGATTTAGAACGACAGGAAAGTATCAACTTAGTTTATCAAAATTTGAACAGATACGTTTGTCAGGGAGATATGAGGAAAGTATGAATATTGAAAATTTTTTTTTTGTATATTTTGAGTTATTTTTTTAAGGGAGCTAGTTAGGAAGATTTGGGCTTTCTAAACTGAGGTTTTCTCAGCAAAATCTGTAAATTGGTTGAAATAGAATTTCGATAAAATTAGTTTCAGTATGGTCAAAAAGGAGTTTTTGTTGAAAATTTCCGTTTTTTTGTAAAATTCAAAGTTTATGGAGATTGGATGGAATTTCGGTATCAACCAATCGTTAGATGAAGCAAAAAAAACCATAGTCTAAGTAATCCAAATCACCGAGAGATCAAGTTAAAGAAAGATATTTTACTATGAATGTAGACAATTTTAGTAATTTTACCTCAAAAAACGTCTAAATCAATTTGGATTACGAGAGGTAAGCAGTAAAATTAATGGTCTCATCTTTGAGTGATTCTAGACAACTCATAGAAAAGCAAAATTCATTAAAGTGGATAGGAGAAAAGAAAGCGTGTCGGAAAAAAGACAACATACATACACACATACACACATACACAAGCAAAAGGACAGAGAAATGAGTCAATGGAAAGTTTTGGAGGATATGAGGAGAAAAAGTGTTACTTACAATCGTTAGATTTTGGCAAGAGGAACAAAATGGTGAAAGCATTTTTGTGATGAGAAGAAATTTGTTGAAGAAAATATTGGATTGAACAGAAAAATTGATCAAAAATTTGCTGGACCGAAAACAAAGCTTTCTCTTTAGAGAAAGCAAAATTGACTCAAGATCGTAAGCCCGAGGAGGCAGAGTTACACGTGATATAGCAGTAACAACCGGTTTCTCGCTATATACACAATGTACAAAAGGGTCTTCTTGTGCATGTGTGTATTCTAGTACTTACACAGACGTGTCCGCATTCTACCAGCCGCAGTGTCATTTTGCAAATCTACTCACTTTTTCCTCTGATTTATTATTTTATAAAATCCGAGTTACAAAGTTCCAATCCAAATTTGCATTCTCTCCGTCTCATAAAAGCAAATTGAACCAAAATCAAAAATATTAACTTCACTATTTTATTCAATTGACTGTCTCAGCGGCTCAGAAACTTATTTTGTAAGTCGATGGGAAAGAACAGCGGTTCTCCTCAAAACTTCAACATACATCGCACACAAATCGAAAATCTTTTCGTCGTCCAGTCGCCTAAACGCGCATGCACGAGTCGGAGAATAACTGCATAATAATTGCAGCAATAAGAATGCTCAGTTATATCAAAGATACATTTGAATTATAGTAAAATCGAAGCCAAAAGTATTGAAAAGTGGGCTGCTGTTCTCTCAAATATGAAACAAAGTCTCAACAAAGCATAAACAATCTCCAGCAGCATATTATCTAATATACTTACGTATCGATTAAATCCGGATACATGGCCTTTATTACGTTCTGCACTTTGAATGATACCTGTGACTACTGTGTAATTATTTTCGGATAATTCATCATTCTCTTGATTAATCAGAAAATGATGAATTTCATTCAACAGTTAGATATAAGCTCAAGTTACGATTGCAAGTGAAGCTCAAAATAGATGAATTTTGAGGAAACATCTTGTTTCAAAACTAATCACAGATCGCATAAAGTTATGCATGCAGTGCATTGGAACTGGAAGGCACATTGGAGAGAAGATGCATTCGGGTCTCGCAGGACTTTCGGCATAAGATCTCGTAAACGCGCGTATCTTTTGCCGAGCTCGGGGACTCGTTTTCTGCATCACACTTTCTGCTCTTGCTGGACTGCATCATCAGGCTGGTTAGCTCTCCGGTGGCGGTATCGCTCCATCTCTGCAAAGTTTTTTTCTCTCGGCTGCGCTAAAACTCATCCCACAACTCTGTGCGAGTGAGCAATGCAACGCTCCCGAATTCTGATGATGCGCTCCACGCAGACACACTCGTTACCATGTCTGATCGAAAATTTCATGGTCGAGGATGTGTGCCGATCGACTTGATCGTATAGTCTCGTAAATACGGGGCCATTTGATCGTTTTATCGGTTGGACGAAGTTGGAAGCTCAATCTGATGGATATTTTGAAGATGTGTTCAATTAGAGTGTTGATAAAACAATTGTATATCATAGAGTCTGATAACGAAACTGCTAGTATCCCTCGTTTCAGTCTTTTTGGACAAAATATGATGATGAGCAATCTGAAAAGGATAATTATCGAGTGAAGAAATCAAAAGGATGAGAGATAATCTATATAGAACATCTTGGAAATGATGGGAAAATGCAATGTTGTTGCTTATTTTATCTCCAACAGCCACGATCGTGGAATTCCTCCACACTGGCCGAGACACTGTTAGTCATATTAGATCTTAGACTCATGCTCGGACTACTTACATGACTTCTGAAACTTCAATGTGAAATTTGCTGTGGTAGTTAGCCTTTTCTGCAGAAAACTAAGAGGTTCGTATGAGAATTTGTATTGGGGTGTCCTAAAAAGGTCGCCTTCAAGTTCCGTAATAAGAGTTTGAGGATCTTTTGGACTACTATAATATTCAGAATGAACGAATGAATTGAGTTGTTTGAAGGACTGCTGGGAAGTGTTTAGTGGAGCTGTTGAATCTACTTTCTGGTCTTCCAATTCACGTGGACAGGTGAATCAAGTTTCGTCAAAAAATTATTGCCAATTGTCTACTCAGGTCTCTTTAGATATTGTTACATAAGTGTGATGCCTCCAAATAATTACAAAGTCTACAACCACAAAAGTCCAATAATTAATTAAAGATTATTGAAATTTTTTCCAATAACATAAGTTATCTTGATTAAAATTCTTAGTTTCTTCGTGCGATAGGCCCATCAAGTCGTTTGGTATTTTTTATCATCATTAAATACCCAGAGGCATATGTGAGCGGCATGCAGAGCATCTCTTGTGTCTTATTATGTGTGCATTTTCTGCAGTCTGGGATCTTCTATGTGTGTATAAAGCATAAAAGTATAAAGGCGAAAAGAAAGACGAGACGCTTCTCCCCTGCAGCGGTGAGACTACGGGCCATTCGAGAAGTTGCTTGACAGTAGAGCCCGAAAAGCCCCTTCCGAGTATAATCTGCCTCTCGCCCTTGCCTCCTTCCTTTTTGCCCTCTTGGCCCTCCTGAGTTCTTTACATCCATCGCCTCCTATCCGCCTCCGACTAATATGTATATGCTTCTTGAGCTCATTCTTCTCCCTTCAGACAAAAGAAATTCTCCTGCATGTATTAGTGTATATAAAAAACACGGGAAATGCTCTATCGACTTTTGGCATGCTGCACATCTACGATATCGTAGTCGAACGTGTTACGCTGCAGTTGTACTATACTCGTATTTCTCTCACATATATATATAACTTCATTCAGCTTCCTGCCGGCGTGCGCAACTAATCAATGCCACGGCCGCGTGTGTGTCTCAGCCTGCAGCTCATCTTTTCGAATGCATAATTTTTTTGAACGGGGACTATTGCCGTATTTACCAAACGTAAACGAATATTTACGATACAATACTACATATCGTAAACTGCATACCCGTTACGTTCACATATAATTCGGCTCATATCCGCGTGATGCAATTGCGATTATTGCCTTCGCTTTCACTCGAGTAGTAGTAGTAGTAATTGCCCAATATAAATGGCTTATATGCATTCGCATGCGGCAATATCGTTAGAACGGAAGAGAAGAGACCAATACAGAATAAGTACGTCGAGGTGACACGATGATATGAGGCCGTGATTCATTTTATTCATCCGCACGTGGCACGCAATCCGATCGAGCTTCAACTCCTTATTCTTGCCGCAATTCGTAATCTTGTGCCATGCAGAAAATCGACAGCCTGTCATGACGATCGATGGAAATCCGTTGGAAGCATCTGAATGTATTTAAAAAAAAAAAAAAAAAATGTAAGACTAACACGACTGCAGCAAATGATTTTCAAAGAAAAGTAGAATCCAGAGACCTGCTGCAGCGTGATGAATTCGAATGAATCTTAGTACCTGTCGTGCTGGGGTGCATTGGGCCGAATCTCGACCGCCTTCGCAGGTTCAGCCGAGAAAAAATCTCTCGAGACTCTTGTTATACCCTTCTCCTCTTTTTCGGTACGCTATTATACTCCTTTGGCAAACTGCATGCAATGTATATGTAGGGCCCCACGACAGCACCACACGCTAAAATTTACGACCTGCATGCATGCAGTCCACGACATGCGATTCGCTTCAGCAGGTAGAATGTGAATGTGAGTGGTGGGGCCCCGATGCGAGGGCCAGGTAAAAATGCCGCACCCGCGTGTGTGCCTAGAGAGACGGAGAGCAGGAACCAGTCATACAGGTCCCTTTAAAAATTTCAGTGAATGAAAATTAAATCGACGATTCACAGCAATTGTCTAGTAATCATGTGTAATAAGGTAAATGTACCCAACTTGCCCCCATTAAGCCATTTTCTTGATAACTTTGGCCCATCTCCATATTTTCCAACGTACCTTAACTCATTTTGAAGCTTGTCTCAAGACCTTCAAAAAGTGAGTCAAAGTACATTCAATTTGAATCAACTGGAGCCAAACTGTTTTTATTCTCCCAAAAGGTGATTTTTGAGAGTTTACAAAAGTGTGTACCCAACTTGCCCCCATTAAGCCTTTTTCTTAATAACTTTGGTTTACTTCAACGATTCTCAACGTGCTTTAACTCATTTTGAAGCTTGTTTAAAGACCTCTAAAATGCACTAAATCACGTCCAATTTGGATCAATGGAGCTGAAATGTCTCAATTCTTTCGAAATAAATGATGGAAATCGGCGATGAAGTGTTTTTATCGCCGTGCACGCACATTTGGAGCTTTTCGCCGATCCATAACACTCTTTCCGACCTATTTTGACGCGATAATTACGTTCCGAGTGGTAAAAGAAGTCGTTCTGCACGCCCTTTCGAGATAAATATATGGGGGCATGTTAGGTACACTCCGATGTTGGCATCCTTGTTTACAAATCGTCTCCGTGTTTTGCACATAAAACAACTCCATATTCAAATTTTGCAATTTTGAAGAATGGATTCTGAAGATCTTGAAATAAGGAATCGAATGCGCCAAGGTACGTTGAGATTGGTTGAACTCAAAGAATTTGGCACCGATTTTACCGAAGGCGATTCCCTCGGTGCTTTCTTAGCTAAGCAATCACGAAAAATAGAAAAATCACTTTCGATTTTCTATAGAAGTCAGGAATGATTCGGGGTCGACGCAAACTACTTACTTTCTCATATTTCAACATAACAAACGTAAAAAAAAAAAATTGCTGGGAGGCCAAGGAGTGCCCATCCCCGAGATCGGCATATGGGGGCAAGTTGGGTACAGAGGCAAGTTGGGTACACTTACCTTATACATACGTCTATAAAATTGAAGGATATCGAATAAAGAACAAACGATAATTCAATTATCGAGGAACTTTATTCATCTTCGCAGTTCTGAGCATATATTTACAAATTAACTCCACTATCATACAGCACACAAATTACACAATTTTATACAAGAAATTATCCAATAAACGTACAAAGTGGTGTGACTAGAAAATGAAATATCATAACAACAAGAAAAATGCATTCAGTCGAGATTTTCAACCAATAATTGAATCAAGGCCTCAACGTTTCTTTCGTGCGGCGATTGAAAACTATTTAAAAGGGTGTATTGTGTCATGGAATTGCTAATAGATTTACGATTTGAGTCAAAAAGTAGAAGGCAAAGTTGATACCTTCACGAGAATTCAAAGAGCAGGAGCTATTCTAATTAACAACAGCAGAGGGAATGTCAAAATTTCAATCCAACGTGATAACTCGACTAGTAAATGCAATGAAGAAATCCAATCGCGGATTTGAGTAATCCAAATGTGTCACAATATTCGCGACAGTACAAAATTTCAACTTAGATCCAAATATCAAGATTAAAATATTATTTACTATCGAAATGTATCACGATCAAGCTCTTCGAAATTAATTTCCATAATATCGGACGCTTGTGAAATAACAGCACGTATAAAAGAGATGCGTAAAATGAAACAGAATATATCTATTTTTAAGTAATGATCCGCAAACTCTTAAATAGTTTCTTCACGAAATGAGACTCTCATTGTTGTCGATTAACTTCGTCAATTAACAGAGACTCGATGGCATAGATGGGGAAAAAATTCGAGCAACGATTCGTTTTACAGAGACAAAAGAATATGTTCATCTGCTGGGGCGTTCACAATGCTCACAGCTGTCCAACCAAAGTCTCTCAATACTCATAAATTACAATGGGATGAGATTATATATTTTTTCTATACAATAAAATTAAAAAAGTTTCATCTTTTTCCCTTCAATAAGACTAGCTCTTTTCATACACAATTTACAAGATGAGTAAAAAACTCCACTCAAAATGGTTTTGATATTTCGGGTATGACCCGCCTCAGATCGAATTATACTGTACACTTTCATGATCATTCCTCATTAGTCTCCAACAAACACGAGTTTTGAATTGAATTCATTATCTACGATCTGTATTTACAATACTGATATCACTCAAATATGGCGTGAAATGTTGTATTCAAAGCCCAAAGCTGAATAATATGAAATAATATAAAACCTGAATTCTTCAGTCCCAAGTAACCGTGAATTAGTGTGGCTCGGCCAATAAAGGCAAATGAAAACCCGGCTGTTTTTCGGGCCTATCGAATGATTATGTATCCGTTGAAATTTATGAGAATCAGAATGGGCAGTGACAATATGCATAGCAAATTTTTCAAGCCTACTTTGTTACTAAATGGCAACACGTCATAGGAGTACCGTGACTAACGATTTGATTAAAATGTTAGTTATCGCCTTTAACAAGGTCATAACTGCTTCCATAAGCAGCAAGCCGAACATATGAGTATTTTGCGTGGATTGCTTACAATTGCTGTAGACTGGCAGTTTGTTCTTTTATGGCCAAATGCAAAATTAATATAAAGAGTCTTGCAAAGTCTTTAAAAAAGCCAAGTATCGTGCCGCTTTTTTTACCAGTATCTATACTTTTTTATGCAGTCGTTGCCAAGATCTACTACAATAAGATGATTGTCGGGTAGAATGGCAATACCCGACGGACGACGTAATTTTGAACTATGAGAATCTATTTCTGACAGAAGAGCCCCACCACCGAGCTCCAGAACTTGGATCACTGTACGGCCTTTTTCGGTGCGAGATGCCAATATTCTTCCGTCACTGTCGATCGCGATTCCACCATATCTACCAACACCTGAATTGGAAAAATTTATATCAATTAGTAGAGCAGCATAGTAAAAGAGCGATTGGTAAGTTGAACTAACGGTGCCATGAAATTCTGCGCTTTGATTAATTACGTCATGAACCCACGAGCTGATGTTCCACCTCATTTTTTGATCTTGTTATAGAATCAAAAATTCTGAATCCTAGTTCAAGTAATATATTCCGGACTCATGAATGTTTCCATCAGATTGTATTCCAAAATTGTATTCGTATACCTTTGGAAACTCGAAAGGGAGGGAGGGAAAAGGAGGGTTTCGTAGAGAATGAATAAAGATAGGTATTCTAAGTGTGAAATAAATGCATGTGCGCTACAAGTCTAATGTCGAATCTAATGTACTAACATTTTCCTGCAATGGATCGACAACGTAATATCTTATAAAATGGTAATATGCCTGGAGCGATACGTTTTTTATGAGCTTAGCGGGGTAGTTGTGCAACTAATCACCATCAGTATATGTATTTTTCTAATTGATGATGCTATGGAAATCCTCCCGATACAACTGGGATGTGACCCAAATCCAATAAACATAACAACGAAGGAAAATGGAACTTCTCAATTCATTATAACAGCGAGAAAGAGGTAATACAGAGATTTCTTTTCAAAAACTATTTTTCAGTCCGGTGCATAACGTTATAATGATATCATCATCAGAACGATACCGAGCCGTAATTTACAGCTTAGGAAGAACCAGATGATCCACCAACTTT